>WBMZ01008971.1:0-45785 GCA_013400975.1 Atrichornis clamosus
TGGTGGAGTGACCTCAACAGGTTTCCTTGTGGTGCAGCCATAGGCAGTGCAGCCTGATGATGTATTTCAAGACCCATTTTTTCCTTCTGTTTAGCCTGTAGAAAGCTTGGAGATGGGATGGTTGGAATAAGATTAACTGGAAGCAATTGTGCTAGAGAAGCTTTTTACAGTGTTTGTGTTTGTTTTGTTGCCTTTTCTTCTAGGAAAAAATGATAAAATCTGTTATTCAAACCATAGTAGAACTATGAGAGGAACACTTTTCAAAGGCATAAAATAAATATCGTTGAATTTCACTAAAAACTGAATACCTGTTCCTCAGGTATTTTAAACTCTTCATTTAAACACAGTCAAAATAAAAGGTGTGTGTGTACTGTTGAAGGAAGGGCAACAATGTACACCTACCTGCTATTTAGTTCATTTTCAGATGAAGAAATCCATACCCTCTTGTGGATGTTACAGGCCTGGGTGCAAAGAGATTTCAGTTTCCTGACAAGTGTCTGGGTGAAAGCAAGGCTTTCTCAAGGACGCTGCAGGAAAACAATTTANTGTAAACGATGGTCTTGTTATGAGACTAAAGAAGAAAACACATGAGGTAAGAGTTACTGTGTCCAGCCAGTCCCTCTGGGGGGTGGCTGGTCAGTAAACCAATGACCTTATGTTAGTCCAGCGTGCTAAGGTATATAAGCACCTTTGTAAATATAATAAAGAGGTTGGTTTTCTATCTACATAAGGCCGTCCGTGTCGTTGGTGTCCGGGCTCGCTAACGACACCCTCTACTGACAAAAAAATAAACTAAACTTAAAAAAGAAGCTCATTAGGCTTCAGTCTGGCACTTGATGAGATTGAAAGTTAATCTGAATTAGACTACTCATTATATTGATAATAAACTGAAGAACAGGAAATTTAGACTTCTATTTTGTTTCAAAATGGAGTTTCTTGTGTGAATGTTTTCAGCCTGGATGATGTAACTTATGGAAAACACTTTTCTTAATGCATGACACTGTGAAGGTGGAAACAGTAGGAAAATACAACCTTAATGGAAAGCTGCAGTAGAAGCCCTTCAAATTTGTTGAGTATGTAAAGTTTTTTTGATCTGGTCCATTATGGGCTCATAAAACATTGATTGTTTAAAACTGGGATATCTTAAAGCAAAATGAAGGAGCCAGTTTGGATCTCTTAATTTTAGTAATAACAGCTGTAAGTCACTTGTTACATAAGTTATGTGAAAATTTGTCAACTCACACAGTAGAATTTTTAAATAATCTTGAGGGTAAAAGAAAAAAAAAGCCACTCTTTTTTCTGGAGTGTACCAGAAGAGTCCTGAGAGAGTCTGGATCCCTGAAGAAATGGGATAGAGGGAAGACCCTCTCTTTCCTTGCTGCACTCAGGTACAGAGCCTGCCTGCCCAGGAGCAGAAATCCTCTATCATGGGACAGACCAGGAACTGAATGAAAGCCCCAGTCAGCAGATGTTCTCATCTGCTTTCCCTGCTGCTTTCCCTGTTGCTTTGCTGTCTTTCTTCAAACTCACAGACCCTGTTCTCTTTTTCTATCAAAAGTTTATGGATTAGGCTTTTTTACTTTCCCAACGTTTTTGGGTATGGAGGAATGTATCACTCTGCTTTAACTTATAGCTGTATAAAGAAATTAGGAGTAACATCAGTGAAGTTACTGATTGTGCAAAACTAGAAGAAAGATACAGCATTTGAGGTCTGTCAGCAAGAATTCAGGTGCATTGATTTTTCTGCCACCATAATGACCTCTTTGCCTTCGTGTTGACTTACCATTTTTAGGGGAGAGGGAAGGAAGGGAAAAGTAGGTGGAACGCTATTATCAGGGTAAAATCCATTGTTTTTCTTCTGTTCAATCAACCCAACAGTGAGAAAGAGGTGGAGGAAGCACATAAACTAACATCACAGGCCAAGTGTCATTGTGCTACCATCAGCCTATTAGTCAGTAAGTGACCTAAAAATTTCTGTGTGTGCAATAAAACACAACATAATGCTTAATTATTTCTAGCATTTTTATATAGCTATAAGGAATAACTGTGTTGCCCTAATTAATGTTTCTCTTTATCATGTATTTACGTAAAAAGGAATAAAAAATTAATCCATTGAGATTTTCTTGATTCTGTATCAACTCTTCTTCAACTCTGCTTTCCCTACAGGTTGGCATTCTCTGGAGAGAGAGAGAATGTTTTCTGCCCCTCAATTTTCATGGTGAATTTTAGACTAGCTATTGTCAAAATAAATAATACTACTTCCTTAAAGGGATGTAGGGATGTAGAGTAGGTGAATGGTTGGTGCACAATGGCACCAAGGGATACCCAAGCAAGCCTGAAGTGTGGTGTTATCATCAGGGGTAACTCCATGAGCAAATAAAACACCCATGGGAAGCAGGGGCTATAGTGCAGGAACCAGCAACCCTGCATGCAAAATGAAATTAAAGAGACAAGTGCAGAAAAGCCTTCCCAAAACAATGGACTAGAGGGTAGACTGCTATGCCTGACAAATGGGTAATGTTATGATGATTCTGACAAATTCATCCTACCCTTCATTGGCATCCACTTCAGGAGTAGATATAGTAATTTTTAATGAAAACAGGAGTTGAAATGACCCTAACATGGTAGCCTGCCCAGATTCTAACCTAACACTAAATTAATACAGAACAACAATGACTAAATGGATTATTTAAATCTTCACGTCTTAGAAAGAAATTGCAAATTCAAAGTAATCACGGACCAATTTAATAATTAATTTTGTGAATTTTGAATGCACTCCGCTCTGCAAGCTACAGGAGCCAAAAAATTATGGTCAACTGATTTACCATGGTATGAGTTATGGTGGTTGTGATAGCACCCAATGAACAACCAACCATGTGGGTGACTCTCTTTTTGCTAGGCAGGATGCAAACAACTTGCTGGATATGTGCCTCTCCAGCAGGACTCCAATGTTATGCTGGTGGATGCAAGGTTGGATTCTGCCCTTCCCTTTTCCAGAGCAATTAGCAATGAATGGCAGCAAATATAATTGTAGTTCCCAGGGTATGTGGGATTTTTCTAGGCATTTTCTCCCTCTTTTAACCTTGGCAGAGGGGCAGAAATGGATAGGGAAGCTGCAGAAATATTATCAGAGAAATGGTAAGTGAAATGCATGGGAAAAGACTGACAAGAAAGATGAGAAAGTGAGGAAGAGAACAAAAAGTCAGATACAGAATGTCTCAGGTGGTGGAGATAAGAGAAAGGTAGGAAAGAAGAGATCAGAACCATGCTTATGGAAACCATCAGGTCTACTCAGAGACTGATGAAGTAGTAAAAATTTAGCATCTGGACTGCCTCTTTTCTCATCCTTTCTTTTCCAGGAAAAGCTCCATGCAAAGAGGCCCTAGGACTCAGATAAGAATCCCTTTTATGATCAGATCCTTCAGCTAATGATCACAGGCCACACTCTTAACAGCATGGAGTCCCCAGGGTTTCTATTTAAAGCCAGCAGGAGAAGTAAATGCTCAGTAGTTAAAAAAAAAAAAAAAAAAAAAAAGAGAGAGGTCAGACTCTGTTCTTTCAGAGTACCCACAGCAGAAAAGAATCTGAATTCTCTTGCCGATAGTTTAATATGAGAATTTTTAATGGACTTTGAAAATAATCTTTCTTGGCTTTATTTCTTCCCTTCTAACTGCTTTTTAGCTCCTGGTCCCACTCAAGTCTTTTAGACTGTCATCCTTTTAATGCTTTTTTTTTGCTTCAGCACTGTCATTACAGCAGAATTGCCAGATACCTGCAATAAAACATTTCAAGCCAGGAGGAGAAACAACCCTCTGAAGAGAACATATGAACTGAATATTTTCTTTGGTCTGTAATCCTCTTATTTCCTGAGAACCCTTTAGTGACTTCTGGAATAAATCTGTCCTTTCTGTGCTGAGTGCCTGCTGTCAGTGTCCAAGGGACTCTACAGACAACGCCAGCATTGAATGTTTCCAGGATTTCCTATCAGCAGCTTTCCCATTGGTCTGCATCTCCTGCAGCAAATTTTCTGAGCTGTGCAAGTACAAAGGGAGAGTGTCAGCAATGGAGTCTCATTTTTTCCTGATTTTTTAATTAAATATCTTCATGTATTTGTATCTCTGTTCCCATGGGTTTCATAATGTATAATACTGCTCCACTTCATCCTCATTTAGGAAATCATTGAATAATACAAATAAAGGATTAATTAGTTGGGTTGCATTGGCCTGAGTATGTGAAGTGCCCAAAGTCAGCAACCACTGAAATCAAGAGAAGGCTGAGCTCTCACTGTTTTGCAAATTTCTTTGGTGTAAAATTGCCTTTTAACAAAATTGAATTTGTCTGGCTTTGAGGAGCTGCCTAGCTACAATGATCTGTCAACACAGTCTAGGTTTGCTTGATCTAAAATATTGAGATGTTTGATTCTAAGAAGTTGACACTTGTTCACTGCTCAGCTGTGACTGTCTCCTTAGATACCTCTGACACTGAGTTTTTAATTAGTCACATCAGTTTCAAAACCCAGCATTTATGTATGAAGTAGTAACTTATTGCAACAGAGAATGGAACCACGCTTCAATATCAAACTTCCACTGAAATCAAGGAGACCACAATTCCACCCAGCATCTTCATCAGCTCGAGTAAAACAGAGAAATGCATGGTTATATGCTGAGCAGTTTCTTCCACGATTGCCAAGGAAACCAGACATTGCTCATTGCATAAACTTGCCAACTGTTTACAACTATCAGCTTTTAAACAATTAGGATGGTACTTCCCATGCTGGCATTATATCTTAAGATTTTTGTTTGTTTCTTTTGTGGAAAAGATAGGGGAGCAAACTCCAGGGAAAACAACCCCTAAAAAAACCAAATATAAGACCACACACAATCTCCTTTTCTGAGAAGATTAGTGGTTACAGAATTTCATCTTACCCATATTAAAATTTCTGGCAGTTTTTCCTTTGGTGGCTTCCCTGTTGCTAACTTCTGACTTCCAGGTTCAAGTTTCTGGCCTGAAAGATGAGGGATTAGGGAAAATACCTTCAGTATTCCTCTTGGCCCCATGATTTCCTCAGATAGGGTAAAGGTGCAAAATATTTTATTCAGACTTCAGACTCAAGTGAAAGGAACAGAAGATCAGAACAACGTGAATAAGCAGTGGATTAGTTCCTTAAATTGGAAGATACTGGTCCTGAGAAAAAATTAGGAAAAAAAGGAATGAACATCAACAGGGAGGAAATGTATAGTAAGTATATAAAGTCTAAAATGATTATTTTGTTAGGTTCAAAAACAATGCAAGATTGTCCTATTCATGCTCACAGAGCTAAATCAATCCCTGAAAAACTATCTGCTCCTGGACCAATAAAATGAAGTCACATTTCTCAGAAAGAACAATTAAAGGCCCAAGTAAAAATAGCCCAATGTTCAGAAGAACTCATCAAACCTCACATTACCTTTTCTGAACCCTTATAAACAGCATCAAAGCTATGGTCATATCAAACTTACTTAAATATGTATATTGTTGCATGATCTCAGACTTCAATCTTAAAAGAGCACTTTTGTACCAATCTGCATCTCCTCACGTTGCTCATGAGACAAGTTCTGGATTTTACCTGTAATGCTCTCAAAATTATTACCTCAAGTGGCTGATTTGAGAGTCTTTTCTTTGAAAATACATCTGGGATGTAAATTCTGACAGCTTTCCTGTTGCCTAAGAAAACAGCCAAGGTAAGTGCACACGTGCTAGAAAATGCTAAGTTCATAAACTCCACTCCATAGAACCAGGACAGAAACATGATTGTCTTAAACCCATGAAGAAAAGAAAAAAAATTACCAGACTTGTCAGCATCACCTAGTTACTGAAGTCTTACAAGCACTGGACCCTTCTTACAACCAGAGCTTTTAAAGCCGTGTATTTACATCATTAAACTGGAGGATATGTTCTTCCCATGTGATTATGGAATAAAACATGATCATGTGAATACAAGTACCAAAAGTAGGTTCCAAATAAGAAATACTTCCTCCCCGTCTCAGCGTTTCATAAGACCTCAATGACTTCTGTGCTTGGGAAGAGGCATTTGTGTTTAGTTAATATTAGAGATTGATAGCCCTCATAGAGAATTCCCCTTTTTAAATGGAAGATGGCTGTTACTAAATTTTAATTACAAGAGGCAAAAAGAAGGCTTGGGCCAATTTATCAAAATAATTTCTCTTACTTTATGGAAAACATTCTATTTCTTGATGCCATAGAGAAGAGCACCCACCAGGCATTTATTTCCTTTGTCCCAGCTGAACCAGAATGTTCTGATCTCTCACAGCAAGAGCACTGCCCTGCAGATTGCAAAGAAATGTCCTTGAAAAACCCTCAGTAACATCTGTGCAGCTGTTGAGTTGCTCATTTGCCAGCATGGAGAAAGCCCAGTGTCAAAAAATTCCATCTAAAATGCAAACTTCGAAATACTCCAAATCAGATGATGATCATCTTTACTGATGCTTAAAGTGCAATAATTTTTATCCACACAGACAGAAATGACATTATGCAAAATAATATGAACTTGGAAATAAAGAATTACATGAATGTGAAAAGCTACAAGAACTGTTAGAAGTGCACACAGACAGTCATCTCACACCGCAAATAGGAGTAAGAATGACAATACCATAAAATAAAATAACCCTCAAGCAAAAGCTAACAGCTAGGAAATGAGAAACAGATTTAAAACAGAGAACAGAAACCAAAAAGCATGACCACTAATGAGATTCTGCACAGCACTTACAGAAACAAAGGAGGTGACAAATGATAGCAGAGATACAGTATTAATAGGGAAGTACAAGTTATATTTCCTGTTTATGCTGTCTTTCACCTAGCATAGTGCCAGCACCTAGAATTTGAAAAGGGGGCATACATTCAATAATCTCTTACTTTAGAGGGGTGGAAAACTGGGAATGGCATGAAAATCCAATTGCAACACATCTCACAGCTGGAAAGTGGAGAAAAGGGAATCAGAAAAATAAAAAAGCAAGCTGATATAATCTGCAGAATTAAAATAACATTATAATGCGTAAAGTGATGCCCAGCCAGTACACAAATAATGACTTCAACCAAGATTACAACAGCCAAATTAGTGTAAATATACTGCATGCTAATGTAGTGTCATACTCATTTCCTCTTCCCCTGGTGCTGCTCATGTTAAAGTCAGGATTCCCATATTTCTGTCCAGGATTTCTGCCCAGATAATGCAAACGCAGGGAAATGGATGCATCTGGGATACCTCAGAGCAATTGCGCACATTAAATACAGATAACCTGTTTGTGAGAAAAGCCAGGCCTGCAGCACATGTTCCATTAAGTCCAGAGCTTGTGGAGCCCAGGAGGTTTTGAGTACATGCACAGAGACCTGTTTCAGCATGTGTGCTGCAGGGTCAACACGTCCTGAGCTCTGTATGTGCTCCTTTGGTGGTTTGCATAAGAGCCCTGGACATACCCAGAGCTGTGACACCACCCCAGCCACCTCTTAGCAGTCAGGCTCTTGGAGATCCACAAATCCTGGGCCAGGAGTCAAAGCCCTCAAAGACGCTGTACACAGGGAAATTTGGGCACAGACAGGGCAAGTTATGGGCTGTTGGTCCCAGGACTGGGGGAGTCCGAGTGCAATTTTGCAAAAGTCACATGTAGACAAGACAAGTGAAGCAACTAATTGAATAGGAATTAACAGACCACTGAATAACTAGAGAAAAATATATCCATAAGATGCGAACAGAAGTCTTGAATAACAAGATTTCTATGCAATCTATCAACACAAGGGGCATAACTTAGTACTGCTTAGTCTGAACTAAGCATTTTAATCTCGATCGAAGAAAAAAACACACATGTTCTTGTAACATAAGTTTTCTTATTGTTAGGAAACATGGTGCCTAGGAGTTTCCTAACTCTGCACACAGTGTCCTGAAATATAACCATTTTTGCTCTTAATTTCTTTTCTTCTGCTATCTTAGTGCCTCAGTACTCTTATTCACTCTGATAACGGATAATTAACATGCACTTCACGTACAACATGAAAAAACACAGATATGGAAGATTCCACTCAATGTGGAATAAACCCATTAAAAAAAATCTCATAAATATACAACAAATACATAAAATGAAATTAATAAGTTTTATCACTTATTGAATAACTGTAATAGAGAGAGTCTACAAAATTAGGGGCCATAAGTGGGATCAAAATACTTATTACTCTTTAGGAAAAGGAAAGACATTTATGCAGTCAGGTGCTAATTATGAATCACATAGAAGCTTTTTGTCTTGGCCAATTAAACTAAATTCACCCCAGTGTAATGCTACCTTGACTTTGGTTATATTGGGGCTTAATGAACCTAATTGGAGCACACTATTAATTGGTATAAATTATAACAGATTCTTTTTTGGACTACCATTTTTTTTCCCTTTACATCTTTGTATATACTTCACAGAAATCAAAAGGCCAGGAATCCTGACTGAGAAAAAGTCTTAAGTATATGCTTAATTTGATTCATGTGTATAAACTAATGATAACAGTGGAATTTTTTTCTCTGTCCTCCCAGATCAGATATTTTCCTACAAAGAATCTTTCTTTTACAAGTTACAAAACCTTTTCAGGACACAAACCCCATCCTTAATGCCATAAATCTGTGTTTCTTACATCCCATATTGTACTGATCTTTTGTTCCAAACTGGCAACCCCACAGTTGACCTTTTGGCACTTAACAATATGCCTTTGCTATCCCAAACTTCTATCTATACCTCTAAAAGGTCTTTGTTATGTGTTTTAACATAAACATCCCTGTGTTTTGTTAGACATTGATCTTTAGGAATAATGTCTAACCTGAATTATTTTACAGTGATACATCATAATAACTCAGAAAATGGATAGAGACAGATGTTTAGCAGGCATGGAAATCTTCCTAGAAAGTGCAAAGCATGGACTCCATATTGTTCTGTTAGCTCAGGAACATGCTTGTAATGTGGCCAAAGTCCTTGTTCAGGGACATGGCCCTCTTGGTGTCCTGCAGTCTGGCTTCTGTCACAGCAGATTCGGGCTCCCCTCCTCTGAGAAGTGTGGTGCCTGACCAAGGCTGGGATTATCACTGCTCCTGCAGGGATGTAGCCATCCTAAGCTTAGAGGTGCCCCCAGCTACCCTGCCATGCTTCCTTCACCTGCAGAACACCCTCAGCTCTAATAACACAAGTTTGATTTCACAGCTTTACTTGTGTTACAGCCAAACAATGAGAGAGAGGAATACATAGAAACACAGCTCATGCATGGAGCAAAGGTTAATTCTCTATAATATATACTGCCATCATAAAAACCTATTTATATGTCAAACACTGGAATGTGCAAGAGTTTGGGTAGAGTTAGAGATGCTGGAAAATACTTTCAAACTTCTCTCATGACACAGTCAGTAGACTTTATGCATTAAGTTGGATGCCATATTCAGTCCCAGCAGAGGCACTGTCTAGGGACTCTGAGTTTTCAGAGTGTTATTTTAAACTAAAACAGAAAAAAAATAATTTAATACCATTAGCATTATAAAAGAAAATATTACTTAAGTGTTGTCCTAAACAAAGATTCTTTATGCAATTTGACACTTGGTTTAGAACTGACATCTCAAGGAAAACTCCATAAATTATCCTCACTCTTCACCACCATCTATGCATAATAAAATTCTTACACAAGTACATATTTCAAAAGAAGTTTGAAACTGAATTCAGGCTCTGTGCTTCACACCTAGGCAGTGAAATGGAGGCCAGGAGTAGGAAGGGGTCTTTAGGAGGTTCTCACTCTGAGGAGGAATGTCCCATGGCTGCTGGGGAATGTGCTGATGCTACTCACAAGCACCTGCAGCAGTGATGATCCCACAGCCCCCCAACAGCCACTGTGTTGCTCTCTCTGTTGCAACTTGAACCCATTATTCTTTGCCCTTTCCCTGGCAGGTCTTGACAACAATTTATTTTTTCCCTGTTTGCAGCAGCCTTTGTAGATACTCGAGGGTTGTCTTCACATCTTTCTTAAACCTGTGTTCTTCCAGACTGCTCTAGTCTCAGAGCTGACACTGAGCACCAGGTGAGGCTTCAAGCAGCATCCACTCAAGTCAGAGATTATTTTACTTGCCAGTATTGCTCCTATTTTCACAGAACACCCAGTGCTATTTGCTTTTCAAAGGAAAAATCTATAAACTGGCGGCAGATGACAGAAAATGAAGTTCTCTGAAGTGCTGTGATTGCTCCCATATTTTGCCTGAGCTGGTCCTTGCAGTAATACCTTGTTTGTGTTTTGGGCTTATATGTTTGAAAACAGGAGCATAAGCAGAGGTATATTCCCTGCATTAATCGTCTCCTACTTGCAAGAAATGAGGAGAATTTTCCTGACTTTGCAGATGTTGCATTCTGCTTGTCTATTATACATCAAAAATCTTTTGTTGCTGCCATACTGCTGAGGAGCGAGCAGAGCTACAGCCATTCTGCCTAGGTTAATGTATAGTGTATTCCTCTTCCACCACAGCAGGGTGCCTCTAGGAGACACTGGCTGCTCCCTAGTCTGTCCCCAGAGAGCAAAAGGATGTGTCTGTGTGTATTAGTGTGTGGAAGTTCATAGCATACAGGTTTCCAGACATGCTGCAGCCCCTGCACCTCCAAAAGCTTCCAAAGCTGAAAGACCTGCCTGAATCAAGTTCTCCTCTGTCTGTCCTTCTGTAGGGGACTTCTTCCCTCTCACTCCTCTTTTTCTTTTCAAAGTGTAAACTTAGATGGCAGGGAGTGAACATCCCAGGTAGCACACTGTGACCTCAGTGCAGGTGTCACTCCAAAGGGATGCACTGTACCATATGCTCCAAGTGGCACAGCACCCTCCTCACTGGGATACCTTAAGAAGTTGTCCAAGAACCTGTATTTAATCCCTAAAGCTGCATTCTGAGGTCTGCATGTCTTTGGATGGCAATTGCCTGGCAGGATCTCTGACTTGTTATGGACTTCTCCAAATTCAGTGCTGAATGTGGTTCCAAATCAAGATGGGTGCAGAGAAGCTCAGAGCATTCCACTGATGGAAATATCTCCTCTGGAATTCTCCACTGGTCAAATGCATCCCAAATCGAGTCTTATGATGATGTTCAGATGGAGAGATGTACAAAGAGTCTGTGCTGCAATATCAAGAGGAAACAAGGAATTCTCTGCACTCAACCTCCTTTCTTTGGCTAGGAAGCAAAACAACAACAACAACAACACACATAAAAAAAAGGAGAAAACATATTTTACTTTGTTAAAAAATATATTTAACTTTGTGTCCTGGGTTGTGGGGATGTAGTAAAGCAATGTATTCTACCCCATCTGCATCAGCCCTGATGAGCTGTTAATGACAGGTCGATTGTAACAACTGCCCAGTGTGTGCTTGGCTCCTCGGACTGCAAGCTGGGTGTTAGATAAGATAGGGAAACCCTGTGGTGAGGTAGGGTCCATTTGGCTTCACAAAAGACACAGCTGGGAGAGCTTCCCCCTGAAAGCACTAGCAATAAACACACCTATCCTGAGGAGGCCATCTCTGTTAATGGGCCATCATGGACAATGGGAAGCTGTAAGGACCCAAACACCCAGAACCTCCCAAACTATCTTATCTCACCATTCTATTGTGAAACGCTCCACTCTGGGGGAGGTACATGGACATTCCTGCGGGAATATAATGAAGCCTGCCTGAACCTTGACACACACTCTCTTCAGCATCGTCTCAGCAGATTCAAGGGAGCTGCAGGACCTCCGAAGGACCACCGCTCTCAGCCTGGACTGCATCCACCATTTTTCACCGGACTGCAACCACCGCTCAATGGGACTGCAGCTTCCCTGCCTCCCCTGCCTCACCAGCGCCCCTACGTGGGTGTGACTGTAACTACAACACAGGGGAAACCGGGTGACAGGCGAGGAGTCTGTTACTGGTATTTGTTGTTGTATTGTTGTTGTTTGTTCTGTTATGTTATATCTATCTATCGATATACATTTTAGTAAAGAACTGGTATTCCTTTTCCCACATTTGTGCTCAGAAGCCTCGTAATTTCCAAAGTTACAGTAAATCGGGGGAAGGGGTAATTTCTCCCCTTCCAGGAAGGTTCCCACATTCCTTGGCAGATATCTGTCTTTCAAACTAAGACACTTTGTTCCTGGATTCAAAAAGAATTACTATAAACCCGTTCCTCCCACGGTACTTTTCTCCATTCTCAAGCCTATAACAAATACTGTGTATTACATACCATCTGATGAGATCTTTTAAAGAGATAGAAGGTCACTAAACATTTTAAGGTTATTAATCTGCCAAGTACAAAACATCAAAGCCTGTGAATATTTGTAAAAGCAACTTTTATACCACAAAGGATATTCAATATAGCAGAGACATGGAAAATAGCAGCAGCAGGAAACTGGGAAAGCTAACAGTCACCACATCCAGTTGCCTTTGGAAGCTTCAAGTTTCTGGGTTTTCAATTTAGTACATCCAGAATGGATATCTAGATTAGAAAGTTCAGATCTAGGCTTTTTCCCAGTATGAAGTTGTCCTTAAGAGATGGAGTTTCACACATATTATCCTACTCTCTGGCATGTATCAAACAGAACAAAATACCTAACAGAAGCACTCATATTCCCAGTTATTATCTGTATTAACACCTGTGAGACTGCAGATTCTCACCAGGTTTTGGTGCACAAGCTGGTTTATTACTGGCCTGAGAACCTTTCACTGTTGTAATTGAACTCTTGGGCCTTGTAAGTTCCCTTAATCCTACAAAGAGCCAGACTCGCTCTACGGACACATTCTGTAGTGTTTGCAGGAGTAAAATACAATTCTGAAACATCTGAATTAAAAACAGTAGAGGTCCCAAAACCAACACCTTGAGAAATCCTGAATCTTACATCCTGGGAAGGGCAGTGCAGATTGCAGGGACTGCTGACAATGTGGGAGAGGACCTCATCAGGAGGAGGTTGACAAAGGGATTGAAGCTCCTCAAGCTCTACACAGTTCTCAAAGCAGCAATGGTTGAATCTGACTTGGTCAAATTTGTGTAGTGCTTTCTGTTTATTCCAAGCAAGAAGATATTGCAGACAAGTATCTGAAGGAAATTTAATCCTTATTCATCAGCAGCATTATCATAACATCCCAGGACTCAGACTGTGCCTTCAGGCAGGGTGATGACTGAAGGGCACAGAGTATAAATTGCACACTCCCCATCTTAGAGACCTGGTGTTTTGAAGGAAAGGTCATAGCATTTGTACAGGTAAATATTTATTCCAGAAGAGCTGTTTGCTGAGATGTTTGTAGCTGTTTCTACTGTGTCAGATGAAACTTGATTACTTGTGCCCTCCCTCTGCAACTGCTGATTCTTCCTATCTTCTCCTTCTCTGCATGATTGCCTGCTCTTTTTGCAGAGTCCCTACTATAATCAACATAGTTCTGCATTTGTGGGACTCTATAGGGGGATCAGCTTCATTTTTAGGTGTTTATTTATTTGATACACCTTTTTAATCAGGAGGAATACTAAACAGGGCCCTCCTTCAAACTGTATAGTTTTGTGATCAAATGTAGATGTGTTTTGCATCCGTAGTCTGAGCTACTCTGCTGCACAACAACAGGTGACATTTCTATGTCAACTTTTATGAACTCGTTCTACAAGTATCCTCCTGAGTGAGCTACAGTATTAAGGCAGAAAATGTAGCTGTTTATCCCAGGAAAACCCATACATATGCATTTATCAGTTGCGTGCCTCTGCCTTTTTCTCTTTTTGGAATACTTTTACAGTGCTGTGAACCCCTCTACGTTTTCTGCCAGCTTTCTGTCTTTTCCTTCAACTTGAATCTGATTATTTTGAATTAATATGATCATAGTTTCAGAGCTTTCATTGTATAACTTTCCTTGGAGCATGGAGGCCCTTCATTACAATGAGGTTGCTTTTACCCTCACCATTTCCTCCTGTATGGTACTAACTTCACAAAAATGCCTGCTTTTAATTGCAAAACCTTTGCTATTTCTATACTGAGCTGCAGATACTGGAGTTTCTTTGCTTTGCAACGTGACTGTCTGTTCCTTTTCAGCTTGTTGGCTTCAGGCAACAAACACACAGGAATTTCAACTGTATTTTAATGCAATTTTCCTCTGTCTCATTGTTCCAATGTTTCAGACATTAGTTTTAAGACCACATGTTCCTTCCAGAGCATAAATACCTTAATTAAGATGTAGGCTTAACACAATCCCTAAATAGTTTGAAGAGGTCTGAACAGATTTTTTTAAATTTAGGCAGAACTTCAAGTTTTTAGCTAAAAGCTCCCAGGTTTTGCATATCATAAAAAAATTAATCAGACTACATCTTCTTGAATATTTCATTTTAGATACTATTTTTAATTTGTTGGCACAGAACTGAATGAAAGAACTTGTTCTGAGAAAATCCTACTTAGTAGAAGTGCAAAGTTTTCCACAGTACAATGTGCCACAACCAGAGTTGAGAGAAGCAGTCCCTGCCATAAGAACACATGGTTTCTTTCCAAATTTGACGCCTTGCTTCTTAATAATATTTACCTTTTCTGTTATTTGTTTTGGTTTGTTTTGTTTTTTTCCCCTCCTTATTCATGCTGTCCATGTCACTGGAAAACACTATTAGGTCTGAGTGAAACAGAAGAGCATTGTGAAGTTCATAAAATAGATTTTTGCCTATGCAGAGGTAGAGGTTGCAACACCTGCAGCAATTTCTCAGAAGTTACTGAGAAGATAAGAAGCTAAAGTGCTATCGGACAAGCTTAACTACACAGAGATGTGAATAAGAACTAATCTATGACACGAATGCTGAGAGGCATGAGAGTGTGATCTGTTCCTGGAACAATTTAAGAAAAAACAGAACCATTTTCTTCAACTATTTGCTAATAGGAGAGTGAAACTGGGAAGACCTGTCAGATCTTCAGTGAGGTTTTTACAGAGACAAAAACAAGAGAATTTTTAAGAGGTAAAATGAAGTCCCAGTGAAATAAATAGATGTAATTGAAGAGAGTGACTGCAAATGGAGTTCAACATGGTCCAAGAGAATTGTGGACGTGATCCAAGTGAGTCAATATCTAGGTTGATCTACACAGCAAGCAAATAGTCAGGCTTTTGGGGCAGGTCAAGCCTGACCCCATGCGTGTGAACTCTGAGAAGATTCTGAGGTTTTCTGGTTTCATTCTGGTGGTAAGTTGAAGCTCACCAACAAATTAACATACCCAAATTACTCTTCTATAACAATTTAAAAGTACTTGCTCATTATACAACAAGCGACATTCTAAAAAACCCCAAGACCTTTTTAAAAATAAGGCTTCAATAATTTTTCTTTTTCACAATGCATCTAAATACAACAAAACTTTTTAAGGAGCTATTTCAACACTTCTTTGAAGTGTGACACTGAATAAATTGAATGGCATGATACTCGTAACAATCACCTGTTTTCCTAGAGGCTACTGCTGTTTCTCTGATGGCCCCTGAATTTTCAGCTCAGTTTCTTCAAGTCTCGCTCCATACACTGAGTGGGAAAAAGTTATTCATGCGAGTCCTTTTGTGGGCTGAAGATCTTCATAATGCCCTGTGGCAGCCTGTCCAATATGTGCATTTCCAGAGCCATCTGCTACCTACAGTTCAACAGAGAACATGGCTTGGCTGCAAGAATTACTTTTTGCACAGAGACGTGCTCATACAGTTTTTACTGGCTGTTCTGAGGTCCATTTCAGGAACATATATTTTTTCAGTCCTTGAAGAAAAGAGTTCATTCACCACACCTTTTTCTAGGGGGAGATGCCTGGCCACATGTTTTCTTAGGCATTGCATCAAAATTAAATAACCAAGGGTAAACACCTGCAGTCTGCACATACATGTGGTTCATGGTCAAATACTTAATAAAATAAATTCAGTTCCATAAGGAAAAAAAGAAAACATATGCTACTTGTGTTTTATGCCTATATGCTAAAAGACAAATGTATCTCTTTCAAGCCAGTACTTAAACATCCCAAAAAGCAACAAACAGCTCTTTATATGAATGACATTTGACTTATGTTTGAAGTATATTTGGACTTTGACTTGGAAGCCCTCAGACATAACGGATGCACTAAAAAGGAAGAGATTCATTTTGAACAGATTATAGAAACCATGTGTGACAGAGTAGAACAAATGTTAAGTACTTGTTTTGAACAGAATTGAGAAGGGCACTACCGGTATTTTATGCACAAAGCTTGCATAAGCAGAAAAATAGACCCAGTAGTTTCTATCTTAACAGGTGCCCCACATATAGTCAGTGATATGTTAGGTTTTGGTCCAGAAAAGATATGTGAAATACTTAGGTGAAACGGATGCCATGGAATGACCCACTCCCTCATTTTTCTCTGAACTTTGGCTGTAATTCTTCTACCAGGTTGTGTCAGAAACAAAGATTGAGGTCAAAGCCTAGAACTCCATTGTAACATTTCAGAACAGTTTATGTCTATCCTACATATCAACCCCCCTCCAAAAAAATCCAATCCTATATCCTGTGCTTTTAAAGTTCAGTCCAGCAAATCACTGCACTATGCAATTTTTTTACTGTCCTCAAAAGAACAAAGCTATCACAAAGTACTACTACCTCTCATATCACTGGTCTGTCCATTCAAATAAGCATAAGATATCATCCAGCTAAGTTGCTATTAATTTCAAATCCAGAACTGCTGAATTAGCAGTTGCTTTTCTGCCAAGTCATCCCCCTTTTCTGCCTTGAGCTTCAATGCTGATTAGAGCTCTGCTGAACACCTCATCCCTGGCTGGCTGCAAAGGTGAGACATTGCTGTACAGAAAGGGCCAAACCTCTGCCCCTAGCTCAAGGCCCTTCTGCAGAGTAGCAAAAGGTTGTTGTCCTGAGGCCAAGAATAAAATAAATTAAACTAGAACATGTAGGCTTTCGGCTCATCCCTGCCTCTCTAACTGAAGTGGTCCTACATGCCCTGATTTGTGGTAGCAGAAGGATACTCACTTTTCACAGATTCTGGCAGCAGTGGAGGAGGAAGCAGGTTCATGGTTGCTCTTCTGCAGAGCCTTTCCTTGAAGCCATCTCCTCGAGCATATCTCAGCAATTCCAATACTGATGGCTACTGTGCTCAGCAAAAGAGTTGAGGTCTATTCAGCAGCACCTTTGAACTCTATAGGCTTTGTCAGCTGTACTCCTTAGGCCACCAGAAGGTCTCATAAATGAGCAATCAATGTCCAGCCCTAAATGACCAAAGAATAAGTAAACTCAGATTTGATTTTCTCAGATACTTCTGAGTATCTGGATCGACCAACTGCCAGACTTTTTAAGAGCAGGGAGCCCTGCTCTGTAAAGCACAGACACCAGGTCTCATACTGGATTAAACCCTTCAAGTACCTTGGAAGTTGCAACTGCCTCAGTATCACCTGTTTTGAATTTGTGTAGTGTAGCCTTGTTTTCTCCTCTTGATACATAAGGGAAATCAGTTACTGGGACAAAGTCAGAGACTGACTCCAGTGGGTAAACCAGTGTATTCAGCAGTGATTTATGAGAACACTTCAAGAAAGGAATTGTGATCTACGATTATTAGGGAATGCTATTGGATTTTTATTCTGTTCTAGGGTGATGCTTTCTGGTTACCAAAGTCACCACACACCTAGGACAGTCCACAGACTGGACTCACTGCTATTTAAATGATGACATAAGCCTGTGAAGTGTAATGGGCAACAGGAATGAACGTGGAGGGTAGGGAGAACTGATTAGCTGGTGGGATACCAGTAAATACAAAGTGCTTAATCACAGGTGGACTCAGCACCTTGATCTCCCAATCAATAGCACTTGCGGGTTCAGAGCACATGAGAAAGCCTTGGGTTTAAAGAGAAGATAGAAGGTGCTCTCTCTCTTTGTTATTTTTGCAGTATTCTATAGTTGTATATCTTATTTCATTCTAGCAGTACAAAGGCTTTTACAATTTTGTAAATGAAGCAAACACTTCGCCCATTTCAGAAAGAAAATATAAAGCTGCTCAGTATCTGAGAGCAGTGTAGGTCTGCTACCTGTATAAATGTATAAAGAGGGCACCACATCTCCTTGTAATACTATGATTTGAAAAAAGGGGATTTTGATAGAAAGCACTTTTAAACCTCAATAAGTACTTAATCAAGATGGAGGTTAATTACCCATACCCTGGCACAAATTCCCCAGACTTTCTGAACGGGCATGACACCAACATGTACTGTGAGAAATGCCACCTTTAGCATCCATCATTACCTTCAGTATTCAGGAGCACAGTAAAAATCTGCAACCGATCTAGGGAGAAATGAGCTAGAAAGAGGCAGAATTTGATTTTTCCTTTGGGCTAGAGGGAAAAAAAAGGAAGAATAAAACCCATACACAAGGCTTATGTTTCAGTCAGCAACCACTGAGCTGTTGCTGCTCTGAACTGATAACTGAGACTGATAATAAATGTAGCCTGACTCTATCAGCTGTACAGACTTACTGAGCTCAGCTGAAAATAGAAATAAAATCAAGTAGTGCCAAGGATGGACCAAAATGGGTTCTCAGAATACCAAGACCCCTCTGAACTTTGGCCATTTGGTTAATAGAAATCTAGGACGCAGACCATCTCAGGACAGACTTGAAAAACATGAATCCCAACTAACATTGTGCTGGCTTAAGTCTCAGGGTTTTAATTTCATATCTGTAAATGCTGTTTGTCGACTTCAGGACTGAAAAAAAAAATCAAATACCGAAGCAATATTGCAATGTAGTATTCAGACTGAAATGCTCCACGAGAAAACAGGGTGGGGGTTATATTTCTGTGGTTAATTTTTATGATATACCTTTGCTCTGCTCTTGTCATATATTGTTACAATTTTTGGAAAGCAACAAGCAGCTTACCCTTAGTAATTGAAAGGTATTTTCCAGCCTTAAGCTGGCTGCCTGCTGGCACATCTGATCTTGTGCTGCTGCTTGTGCTTGTGAAATGAAAGGGCTGGGAGACAAAGAGCCACAGCCATCTTGGAGCTGGGCTGCAGGAAGCTGCTTGAGAAGTGGGAATTCAGACAAGCAGCCTGTCCCACCCTAAGTCACTCCTCTGTATCTTAACATTGCTTCTCAGAGCTGATAGAAAAGCTATGGGAGGTTTCAACAATGGAAAAGTCACCATTCCCCCAAGGCTGAAATCAAGAAAAGCAATACTCCTCTCAACTGCTTCTTTTTTCGTTTTGCATCTTCATCCCAGTGTGTCCCTGTAGGCCTCCTGCAGCTGCCTCTCCCATCGTCTCCCATTGTAGTTTCCCACAGGTTAGTGGTCTTATAAACAATCACCAAGCATTTTCCATCTCTCTGTGTAAATCCACATAACCACATTCTGTGGCTACATATGGTGGAAAAGCTGCATTGCTGAGTGTAACACTACAGGTGACATCTCCAGAGCCTTTGGAGCTTTGAGGGACCATCTGATGGCATCACTGAGGGCATTTGAGGCATCTGATGCCTGCAGAGCCAAGGCAATGAAAAGTGTTAAGACTGAGACTAGAAAAAATAGAGAGACTTTAAAAAAATAGTGGCTATAAACAAATAAAAAACCAGACTGAAATTGTCGCTTGGTCAAGCCTCAGGGGAGCTGTCCCTGTGACAGGAGGCTACAGAGACCTTCCTGCAGACACGAATAAATTGTCCTTCTTTGGCCGTTGGTCAGGCAGTGCTGGCCCAGGACCCAGGCAGCAGACCCAGAAGCCTTGAGATGTTGCCACCCCAAGCACCCAGGAGCAAAGGAAGCGAGAGAGGACTTCCCATATGAGTTCCGAAGGTTTATTGCTTTGAAGACGTCAGGGACAAAGAGCCAAGGGACAGGATTGTGCAAGCCATTTTATATGGGGAGGAGCAACCAGGAATAGCCAATGGGATAGAGCAAGGTAGGAGGGGTCCCGAGAAAATCAACCAATGGGGAACACTTAGAGGAAGGAAAACAAGGAACAGCCAATGAAACATCGAGTAACACAGAACTTTCTAAAATCAATGCGTAGTCAACTAAGAAGATGCGTATTCATGAACCTAATACATAAAACAACATAGAACTTTCAGGAACCGGGGGTTGTGCCTTAGATCTCGGCCTCACCCACAGACACGCCTTCCTACTCCGACTCATCTGCCCATTGGAGGGCCAGTGACTGATGGGCATTGGAGTGCCACAGCCCAACAGTGGGCTGAGTCACCACAGCATGAAACTAGGGACAAAAACAGAGAAAAGAAATTGAAAGAGAAAAACATTCTTTTACCTTGGAAACTGTTGGTACTACATATAGATAAAGGTCTGACAATTTTTCCTTTTTAAATCCCATATTTACAAGGATTATTTAGCTCAGATGTGGAAAGTTTCTGATGTGGTTCGCAAGGTCTCAGAAAAGAAGCTTTAAAAATAAATTTAACTCTTTCATTCTGAAGACTATAAATGTTAGCTAATTTCAAGGGCTATGTAAAAAAAATGCCAGAACAACTTAGCACAATCCTTGAGTCTGTTAGATTTTTTGATTAATTATTTAAAAATTTGCTACATTGTTTCTGCAGATAATTCAGGCTCTTCACTTGAGTTCAAAATGCAGCAGAGGCTATTTTTTATTAAATAGGTAGAGACTGGATGCAGACATCCAGCTGCATTTTTCTTACTGAGCACTATACATTTCTTGAAGATAGAAGAGAAAGATCAGAGTCACTGAAGTTCTTTGCCACTAAGAGGTTGTTTCTAGGCAAGGAAGACTCTTTGACTATCAAACCTGCAATTGATCTTGGACTATCACATCCACAAAGTAATGTAAAACCTCTCTGAAGCAGGAGTGGATATCTGCTCCCTGCCTGCATAAAAACAACTTCTAGAATCCAGCTTTACTTAAAAGTGGTCGAAATGCCAAGTTTTACTTTGCCACCTGTAAATATTTTGCAGTATTTTCTTAAAAATAGCCATTTCTGTCAATATTCCTGTTAATAGACTCATTCTTTCAATGGACTATTTACAAAGGATAAGTACAAAGTGTACATTAGAGCAGAGCAAATGAAAGAAGTGCCTATTTGCAAACCTGTTAGTTACTCTTCTGTCCTCACAGGTTCAAAACTGAAATTTTATGGGAGTTTTGCATGTAGGCTTTATGTTCCTTTTTCTTTTTAGCTATACCGCATTTTTAGTAAGTGCTGACTGTGTGAAAATATTTATATTTCTTTTAAGTTCAGTATGTTTACAAGCAGATTTAAAGGTTCATCGACACACCTGAGAGCATAGAAATGACTACCTGGGCATCAGGATTTAGAGTTTTGCACGTCACCAAACAAAGCAGAATCAAAGGTTTTAAAACCTTGGAACCCACATATTTGGACTCAAATATAAATCCCTTTTCTCTTTTCTTAAAAAAACCGGAGGATGAAAACAGACTGCTGATATAAAAGAGTAATTTTTCTCCAGGGTTTTATTTGTTTCAGTGTTTCAATGCACCCATGGCCCTTTAGACCTGAAAAATACTTTAAAAAATGTGAATTTGTGTTCTTATTACTGAGGTGTAAGATGGTCTGATACAACACAATGTACCAACAGCTAGGTCATCAGAGAAAAGAGAGTGCTTTCTGCATGGATTGGAAGCACTGAACTTTCCATGAGTGGTTCCAGCTTCAAATGCTGTTCAAACCCCTCCACATTGGAACCATCCAGCTGCGGTGCAAGAGGTGCTCATTTCTTGATGGAGATGTGCCAAGGCATACAGAGCTGGGAAAAACTGCAGTAACTACTCTTTGCAATACATGCCTTGGCACATGGTGCTCCTGAACATGTCACAGCAATTAAAAAGAGGGAGAGAAGGTGCGCTGAACTGGCAGTGGTTCAGTGCCTGTGCTGGCCGGAGTTTGCTCTCGGAGGAAGAGGTGCTGGATCCCAGGATGGCTGCTGTTGGAGCTGCCTCTGCACAATGCAGTGCTGAGCAAAGCCAGAGCACAGCGGCAGGAGAGAGAGGAGTCAAGCAGCTTTAGAGATTTGGGCCCATGGGTTTCTGGTAGAGTATTTTCTTTTCTTCTTTTCTGTCGGATTCAGTGCCCTCAATGATGAGAAAGAAGGGATAGAGGAAGTCACAGAATCACAGAATCACTGAGGTTGGAAAAGATCTTTGAGATCATCAAGTCCAGCCTATGACCAATCACCACCTTGCCAATCAGACCATGGCACCAAGTGCCACATGCAGTCTTTTTTTAAACATCTCCAGGGACAGTGACTCCCCCATTTCCCTGGACAGCCCATTCCAATGCCCAATCACTCTTTCTGTGAAGAATTTATTCTTAGTGTCCATCCTAAACCTCCCCTGGTGAAGCTTAAGACTTTCCTTTTCTCCTGTTGCTGGGTGCCTGAGAGAAGAGACCAATGCCCACCTGACACCCTCCTGTCCAGGAGTTGTAGAGAGTGATAAGGTCTCCATGGAGCCTCTTCTCCTCCAGGCTAAACATTCCCATCTCCCTCAGCTGCTCTTCATAGATTTGTGTTCCCGACCCCTCACCAGCCTTGCTGCCCTTCTCTGGACATGTTCGAGCATCTCAAGGTCCTTCCTAAACTGAGGGGCCCAGAACTGGACACAGCACCTGAGGTGCGGCCTCACCGGTGCCAAGTATAGGGAAAGAATCACTGTCCTGGTCCTGCTGGCCACACTATTCCTGATCCAAACCAGTATGCCATTAACCTTCTTGGCCACATGGATACACTGCTGGCTCATGTTCAGTTGGCTGTCAATCAGCACCCCCAGGTCCCTCTCTGTCTGTCACTATCCAGCCACTCTGTCCCCAGCCTGTAGTACTGCAAGGGGTTATTGTGGCCAAAGTGCAGGACTCGGCACTTGGACTTGTTAAACTTCATGTTGTTTGACTTGGCCCATGTATTCAGCCTGTCTAGGTCCCTCTGCAGAGGCCTCCTACCCTCCAACAGATCGACATTCACACCCAAACTGGTGTCACCTGCAAATTTGCTAATGGTAGACAGACCTGGAATTTCCCGGATCCTCCTTCCGGCCTTTTTTATGGATGGGTGTCACATTGACCAGGTTCCAGTCATCTGGGACCTCCCCAGTTAGCCAGAACAGAAGAAAATTGATGGAGAACAGGTTGGTGAGCTTTAAAAAACCCCAGGTTGTCATTTCTGTTCCCAGAGTAGTTTTTGTTCCACAAATAAAGTAGACTTATGAAGCTCAAGCACTGTAATTCTTGCTGCTCACATACTTGTGCCGAATTACTGGACAAAATGTCTTCATTATTTTCAGCACCCACATGTTTGGGCAGGTGAGGGCCTATCTAAAAGTTATTGATTTTAGTGACCTCTTTTCAAAAAGAAAAAAAACCCCACACAAACACACCCCCCTTTCATGAAAAGGGGAAATAAGGGTGTATTGCCTTAAGCTTGAGCCATGCTACAAAACTGTCATGTTCAAGGTGAGTACAGGGTTTGGAATGCAACATAATTCCAGAAAAAATCAGTTGCTTAAATCCAATAGAAGTTTTAATTACACTGATGAAATTGTGCCTTGTAAATGGATCTCACCTTTCTTTCCCCTCTATCTTCGTGTCTTCCTTCCACTATAGAAATCACAGCATATATGAAGAATCTGGGGAACAAGTGCTTTGTAATTCCTAACTGCAACAGATACCAAGGACTGCAGATACATATATAACTTTTCTCAGGCTGTTAATGCTGCATGACTTTGCTCCAAAGAAACACCGATTTTTTAATAAATTGCAATACTAAATAAAAGCCTGACTCTTTGCATTTGCTCTTTTGCCACAAGTTAAGTGTCAAATGTATCTTAAGTCACCTAAATTGCTGCACGTAGTTTCCTAAACCTACAGCCATTTAAAATTATAGCAATTTGATTGGAAGCATGCTTTTGAATGCAATTAATACAATGAAAATAAAACACAAAGAACTGTGATTGATTCTGTGTGTGCATGTCTGCATGCTCAATACAGGAATAGCACTAAATCCCAAGAGTAAAAATCTACTATTCACAATATTGGTTATCCAGCTTCACCAGAATATAATTGGTCCTCAGGGACGACAACACAGAGAAATGAGTAAAACACATAGAAAAATGGAAAGTGAGAGTAGGAAGTTTAAAAATGCAATTATTTTATGGTATCTAAAAAATGATTGTTGAAGCCAGCTCTTTTTAATTTGTTTTGATGAAAATAGAAAATGATATTTCAAATCTATTTATTAATGTGGTTATCAGTGGAAAAAAAAGAAAAGTTTTAAAAAGGCTGAGACTTATCTATAGATACTCCCACTGCATCTGAAAGGCCAGTTTTCATCAATTACATTTTGCAATTGCAAAGAAAACAAAACCACCTGAGCAGTCCATACTCGGTGTTTCTATGGATGCTCAAGGACTACATGGAAGACAACAGAGAGTAGGTTCATTTTTACACACTTAAATGACTATAGGTGAGTGATTTAGGATGACTTCCAGCCCTCAGTCCCCTTGAAGATATTGAAGGACCAGACTGAAAGATGATTTTGGTGAATACTTTGGGGAAGGTCGGTTTCAGAAGGTGATGAGGTGTTGTATGACTGGTAGCAACCTGCTCCAAAGCTCCATTCCTGAGTTTCCTATTCCTGGGATTTTAAGACTACGTGTTTGTGGTGGTGGCATGAATTTTAAAATACCGTCATCATCCCTGTCCCTCTTGTGCTACTTCTGCCAGGCACTACACAACCAAGAGACTTTTTTCCCTAGAGAGTTCATAATTAGCTAGTGATGAGAGGCAACAAGCAGATATGATGAAGTGAAGGAGCAACAGGGAACAGTGAGATGTGTCTGCACAAGGGACAACTGACCTTCACTGCAGACACAGCACCCAACAGCTGTCAAGTGTTTCATAGGCATGTCCAAGCAGGCAGGTCTGAATGAGAGATCTAAAGGAGGGTAAGGCATCACCTTTGGTGATTTTTGTGAATTCTACAAAGATTTCACCTCCCTTAGGCAAGTTCAGTCTCCCTGGGGACTGAGGAAAGCCCTTGGGCACCTGGTGGAGAACAAATCCAAACACAAGACAACGGGCAGGATTGGAAGAAGAGCAGAGGTCATTCCCATGATAAGACAAGGGAAAGAGGGACAGACTTAAAAGTTAGAAAAAAATAGAAAACCCAAAGTTGTCTGTGGAACCTCACTTCAATCTCTGGAAGCAGATGTGATGTTTTCTTTTAAGTTCACTGAGAATTTTTGTCTTGTTGTGTTGTCTGCTGGATCCCCTGTGACACACATCTGTGTGGCCTAAGTGCTCAGATTGAAAGAAAAACAAACACACTTAGGAATTATTCACAATGAAATGAGTTAAGGGTGCTGCTGTACAATATTCCTTTAAGGTAAATGCTATCACTTTTAACAAGAGTAACAAATTATCTGTAGGTATCTCATACTCTGCTATTTAAAGTAAGATAAGTACAAACACTCATCCTCATACCTTAATTAAAAAACCCTAAGTGTTATGTTTTTACTCAAAATGGATGACACTCACTTTATTACTGTAAGCATAAGCACATTCAGCTTTAACCACAACAAATTATCCATCACTCCACATTTTATGCTGTTAATGGCAATGTAACCACAATCTTCAAAAGCATCCAGCAATGGCAGACAAAACCCTGCTTCATTGCTTGTCCAAAAATAGCAGAAAACTACCTTTTATATAATTCCAAGGACTCTGCACTTTCTAGAAAATGTATGTCTTGCTCTTATCTGCACCTTGTCAGACAAAAGCTGCATGTCTTAGGAGTTCTAAAATGCCCTGTACTTCAGGCACACTTGGTTTTGCAAACAGTCAGTGGGAGCTTACTATCCTGAATTATATTTGTTAGCACTGCAATGTAAAACTGCCTTTAATATACTTCGGTATTATAGTGCTGTTTTGAGAGAAAATGCAAAAATGGGAAATGTAGTTGATGGATGCAGTGTTGAGCTGCTCCTGGGTGTTCCTGCAACAGATGTCCTAATGGAACAGGAACAATGGAGATTAAATAAAGGCCTGGGATTTTGTCCTAGAGAGGACAAAATAGAGACTATTTCTAATGTCCGCTGTTTGAATAATCAGACACCAAAGGAGCACTGCCATGCTGAGGAAGACCAAGGAAAAATGCTAAGGTTTGCTCTTCTACCAATGACATACACAAGACATTTAGGATGAAGATACAAACCCCAAATGACACACTCTAATAGGGCATTATATTGGGTCAGAAGGTGAGTTTCTCCTGACCTCGGCTGTTCTGCTTGTGCTCTGAAATATGAAGGCACTCTGTAATTTTCATCTTGATTGCTGTATAACAGTAGTTTACACCCTCATTTATATTTATCCTTCTGTATTAGCCAATACAATCTACTGGTAACAGGATTAGAAGGCACTGAAATGCACAAATAGTCATTAGGGACAAATTACTTTTGTGACTAATGCGATTCTGGAGGCTCAGAACTGATAATCATCAGATGGTGGCAGACAAAAAAACCCCAATAAAATCCCTCAAAAAACATGGCTGAACTTGTAATTAAGATGAAACGAAATTTGTTCAATGTCAGCAACTGTGGATGTTACAGGCCTGGGTGCAAAGAGATTTCAGTTTCCTGACAAGTGTCTGTAAGAAAGCAAGGCTTTCTCAAGGACGCTGCAGGAAAACAATCCAGAAGTATTGTAAACTATGGTCTTGTTATGAGACCAAAGAAGAAAACATGAGGTAAGAGTTGCTGTGTCCAGCCAATCCCTCTGGGGGGTGGCTGGTCAGTGAACCAATGACCTTATGTTAGTCCAGTGTGCTAAGGTATATAAGCACCTTTGTAAATATAATAAAGATGTCGGTTTTGCATCTACATAAGGCCGACTGTGTCGTTGGTGTCCGGGCCCGCTAGCAACAAGCAACATGTTCATTGTCTTGGCTTCCACTGGGCATGCCGTCCTCCAGAATCATACAACAATGCCCTATTCCCTTGAAGCCAAAGGGGAATTCCCTCTTGGGAGTCTGTGCCATAGACCCAGGCAACAGGGCAACAGCAGCTCTGCTCCTTCCCTGTTGATCTGTCCCCAGGGCTCTTTCCTTGGCTTTACTTCTTCTTTCAGCCAACCGTTTGCAGCTTGGCTCATGTTCCAAGCCCTCAGCCAGAGAAACTTCAAGTTCTCCTGTAACCTCTTGTGTTCAACATGTTGCTGCTGTCCCATGGGAGCTTTCTGCTAAAATCTTTGTGATCTGAACCTGTGTTTCCTCTCCCTACACTTCTTTTCCTATTTCTTTTAGGCTCCCTTCTTGAGGAGCTTTTTCTAAAGCTTTTCCCAAATAATTTTTTTTATAAAGCTAACCTTCCTCATTCTTCTCCCAGTTGAAGGAATAATCATTGCTTCTTGTGGATTCCAATAGATGTACTCAGACTGTTTATTCCATTACTTTCTCAGCCTTAGATTTCTCTGCAATCTGTTTTTCCTTCTACCTTAGGTCCACCTCCTGAGCGGCAGTTTTGGGCTAGTGGACACCTTTTTTCAGCATTCATTCTTAAAAAAATTAAATGTCAGGTATCTGTGGGCTGGGTAATGAAACCACCAAAACATTCATTTGGTAAAAGAAAACAGAGCAAAGCCATTTTGAAGCAAGAGTTAGCAAGCTCAGTCACACAGCACAGATGGAATAATCTGAAAAGTTTAGCGGCCACATTTCCATTTCTAATTTACTATGTTTTTTACTAACATGCAGTTGTTTCAATATATAAAAGCAAATGACATCACTGGGAAGTCGAACAAGAATCATGAATCTTCCAGCCTATTATATTCTAAGGCTCTTGAAGAAAATGTACACTGAAAAAACCCATACTTATTTAGTAATGTTTTACTGGTTACTGTACATTTCTTTAGATTTCTCTATGTTTATTTTTACTAGATCCAGACACCCAGTCATGAAGAAAGGAAAACATCTTTCCTGACGTAACACTTTAGACAGATTAGGGGTGAAAGTTTGTGCAAGTTGCAGACTTTACATTTATTATCCCTTGGGCATTTCACTTCAAACTTATGACATATATTGTATATAATAAGTGAGAAAATACACTATCTAATACGTGAGAAAAGTAACATAGGTTAATTCAAATCTGCATACCCCAAAAGGCAATGAAATGGAACTCTCCTGACAGGTGGATGTTACATGTAAGTCATCAGTGAATCCAGGCTGTCCAGGCATTCCAAAGCAATAACACCTCCAACTGGAACCCACTTGTGCCTCAAATAAACCCCTGAAAGTCCAGGAACTCTGCAGTTTTCCAATCTCTGACTTCTTATAAATGAGCCTGTCTGAAAGTGTGAGGTACTAATAAAACTGAGCAGGAAGAAAAATTTCTGACAATAAAAAACATAAATGCATGCAGCACAGTATCAAATCTTGGCTGATGCTAAGACACCTCCCAGATGCTCCCCAGTTACTTGGGTGGCTAGAGCACTCCTTGAGTACCTGGTAAAGGGTCAGAGTCTTTAGAGGGTGAGAACTCTTCTTGGCCTGAGCCGGAACCTGCATGGTCAAGTTTTGATAATCCAGAAGAACAACGTGTTCAGAACTGACTGCTCCGCTGTTCTGGACAATGATATGGTTTCTAGTAGGAAACCAAGATCATTGTCCAAAGCTCTTCAGCAAAGTAAAGGGTAGCATAGAATAAAAAAAAATTGCTTACAGTTAATTCCTTCTTTTCCATTCTAATGAAATTCCTAGTTCAAAGGTAGCAGATAATAATTTTCTCTGTGTATTTATCCTTACAAAAAAGGGATGCTGTCTGAAGCACTGAAGACACCAAGAAGGAATTTAAAATTAATTCACTTAAATTAATTCAAACTGCCAGCCACTGTGTTTTTTTCCACCACTGTGCATTGACAGGCATCTCCTGAACCTTCAAAACCATGAACTTGCTTACAAGTGTACAAACAACATAGAAGCAAGGAGCACAATGAGTTGTGATGCACCCAGGTTCCAGGCATGCATTTTTCCTTCTTGGTGTTGTGCCGCAGCTCTGACTTGCAGCTGGCCTAAGAGGACAGGATTTCAAATATTCCACCATGAGAATTCTACCATGAGAATTTCACCATGTTTTTCCTCAGCAGCCAGAGAAAGCAGGTCAAGGATATCATTCCACACCCATCCATGCACACACACACACTGCTCACTCAGGAGCAGATTCAACTGAAGTAATAACCAGGGGGGGAAGTTGAAGTAGGTTTAAACCAGAGGAAAAGGAACTAAACACCAAAAAGTTAGAAGCCTGTGCAACTTCAAGCCAGTGTCTCACACACTCTCACAAAAGGTGATTAGATGGAAACACAGTAGGTGTAAAAACAAAAATCTACCCTTAATGGCTGTGCTGGGAAGCAGCGTTTTTTTGAGGTGAGTTTAGTACAGCTCTGGTGCTGTTTCATGGTGAGGATATTTCCCCCTAAGGTAATGTGTCAGGTATTGATAAGTTTGTTTTAAATTCTATATAATTAAAGCAGGAAATAGAATACTGACATGTCTGTGACCTGGAACGCCTTCTAATAGATAAGTATGTATATGTGGGACTGTGCTGCAAAAAGCATGCATAGGATAAGCCAGAGGTCAGCCAAGGTCCTTTGCTCTCGGTGAAATTACCTGTTTGCTCTAAATTGTGCATCAGCATTAAAATTGCAGGAAGAAAGCACCCCTCCTCCCTCCAGTACTGAGACAGATGGAATAGACCTCCAGCTGGAGCCTTTACAACATTTTTCTGGATAGAACTGGTATCTCCAGAAATTAAAAGCTGTATCTACTCATTTTTTTTCCTCTTGTTATAAGTATGCTAATTGGATAAAACAAGCACAGACAGTTGCAAAGCCTTTACTACAAGATATACTGTTTAATATCCACTCCAGCAATGAAAATGATTCTGTTTGTGTTAGAAAAGAGAAGCCAAGGAGAAAGGTCATTATATTGTGTCTGCAGCTTTCACTCCTAATATGTGATTTTCATTTCTCAGTAAAGGGAAAATCAATACTCCTCTAAGTTGCCTTGGATTCAAAAACGATGGAGATTTTACCCACTGCATGGGGGTGATTTAGAATGATCATGATGTGCATTATGCAATGCTGGTTTTCACAAAGCTCTGAAGTTCATTTTGGCATTTTAAATTGTGTCATTGAGCCTTGTCCAGACTAGCAAAATAGAAATATTTAAAGTGCTATTATATTTTAGTAGAAATGTAACTCTCTCCATTATGAGCTGCTTCTTAAAACCTTAGTGTTTTCCTCAGCTTTGATTTAGGTGTGAGATTTTACTCTCAAAACTGGAAGACTAAAGGCAGGCATGGCTGCCAAATCCAGGATTTGTGACAATAACAAAAGAAATACAGATCAGGTTCTTACATTTATTAGGGTTTACATACAAAAAGGCTCTGTCTGTACAGAGATAGACAAGTTATTTGCTTCATTTTTTCTTTTATAGTTATAAGATCATATTCTCAAACCTCTAGGTTAGAAAGACTGGGAAAAACAGCAAGGTCCTTACTGAAAATAAGGAAATAAAAACAAGTTTTAGATTCATTATAGCACATAAAGAAATGTCACTTATATTCTAGGAAAACCCAGCAAACTGGTGACACACCTAGACGCAAAGGAACAAGGAGAAGGAACAGTGGAGACCTGTTCTGTGGAGTAGAAGCTCCTACTGCCAGATGTGAAGGAGCAGCTGGGCTCACTGCAAGAAAAAGCCTGGAGTCAGCACCTGAAATTGCAATAACTCACTAAACCAAGACATGGCACACTCCAGCAGTGGGCACCTACAAAGAGTTAACAAGCAGAAGAGTAAGGATGTTGCTCATAAGAAGGAACTCTTGCAAAAAATTCCTTAGGTTTAAAGAGATCAGTATCATCCCTGACATCATAAAGTCAGTGTTCAGCACTAAAACCGCAGGCCCCATCTCTGGCACATGGTTCCCATCTAGACAAACACATGTAAACATGTATGAAGACCTATTTTTAAGCATATGTTGATGGCTTTGTTGCTCTGTGCCCCCAAGGAAAAACTAACTCCCTTCTGGAGGGCAGATTCTTCCTGGGTCAAGCCATGCTATGGGCTGAACAAGGCCCTGCATGAAAGCAATTATTCACCACTTAGGAGGGAGCTCAGATCTGGATCCAGATCCTGATCCTTATCAGCCCACAACAACAGGATTTCCTTAATTTCAGCCTCAAATTCCAAGTTATGTATTACCTCTTCCTATACTTCCTGTATTTTTTTCTCTTGTCTTTTTAAAAATTTTTTTTTAATATAGAGCACAGAATTTTAAGTAGATTTATGTTTAAAAAAAAAAGCAACAAACCAACAAACCAACCCAAAAAATTGCTATTGCCACCTGCTCCTTTCCCCTCACCATCACTCACTAAAGACACCATCTGGGAATGACTAGCAACCAAAGCAGAGAGTGAGCAGTCCATATGTTAAAATTTAAAATTTGACAGCCCTATCCTGGCCTTTCCATCACCCACTATTTTTCTGTTTTACAGTTTTGGTACTATAATAGTCTCTTTAACATTTACAAGGACTAAACCATATTTTTTTTCATTGTGGATTGATCTTTATTTTAGGGTAAATCTTTCATTTAAGCTGAAATCCAGCAATTTCTCTCCACTCACAGGCTTCTTCCTAAAATATAAGGTGAAACAGGATGAGTTATTTAATTATCAAAACCTGTGGCAATTACTGTACAGTTCATGTATTAAATTATTAGACTGGAAAGATGAGAAAGAAAGCACAGTTCTCTCTTCTTTCACGTTAGTTTTTAAATGTGGCAGACCTCTGAGTACTGTTAATAATTTTTCACAAAGCCAGAAAGAAATCTAAATAATGTTTTTTCGTCTACTCATTTCAAACCTCAAACCACATCTTGTGGATCTGCCTTATCATTCACATGTTAAGGTGTGGTGAGACTCTTAACCGAAAACAAGATAAAATGTCTAAAAAATCAAAATATGTTCATATCATTATAAAAATAGGCAGAAAAAATCCAGAGGAAGGTCCAGTATCTGAAATGATTCTTGTTTCTTACTTGCTATCCCTAGTCCAAATTTTTCATGGACTAACTCCTCTTGTAATAATTAAACTTGTAGATGGCACCTCTTTAAAGTTTTTTGGTGTACATTCATGTAGGGTACATTATAACCTAGACTCAAGCAGATGGAGGAAAAATGACTTGTTAAAAAGGCCAGACACAAACTTTTATATGTACAAAACAAAGCCAGACTGAAACATTCCAGTGAATATCAGCAGATCTAGTACATTTATCTTTTGAATGGTTACATTTGTTTAAAAAGCACAAAATAGATTCTGTAAGACCATTTATGAACATCTGAAAGAAGTTTAGACTTTGCAAGACCTGACTATTACGTACTGAATAAAACCAGCACACAATAAGGCTTTTTGAAACTGAAACTAAATGAAGTATTTGCTTGAAAATAAACCCTGCAACTACACCTGATAAAAGCTTCTGAATGCTTTTGTACTTCACTTGTAACCCATTTCAAGGTTATTCGGTGCCAAGCTAAATATTATTAATGCAACTCAGGAAGTGTTCTGACTAAGGCAGACAGCACAGTGGGGATCCTGAAGATTTGCATGAATTCAAGGAAATGTGAGGACAGAAAGACAAAGCTCATCTGAATACCTGTTGGAGAAACACAATTCACACTTTTTAAAAGGTCCTGTGCGCTTCCTGGTCATAATCATTTTAACATTCAATTTGTCAGTAGTTTTCTAAATTTTAAACTTCTATGCAGACTCAAGAGTTTATTGAAAAATTATTTCACTAAAATAGGCATTAGTGGGAGTCAAAATCTGAGTGGGAAAGAATCAGATTCTGCCATCCGGGTGAAGGTAAAAATCAGCAACCTTTACCACAGAGGAAAAGCTTACTTTGGGATGTCTCTTCTGGAAGGGAAGCATTAGGGGAGCAATTAGCACTGCACAGAGAGTTATTTCTTTTAGCCACAGAGTTCTGAGATTTACAGCTGAAGAACCAGCATGTTGTTTTAGTGAGAACCTCTCCTGTTAAAAGCACATATTTTATACCTGCTCTCCCTCCTCCCCTTGCATTTTGTAACCCTACTGGCATGGCTGCCAGCTATGACCAGATTGTCAATTATTTGGCTCCCTCACTGAATGGCTGGATCACACCCAAGGCTTCTTATTTACAAGGCTAAAAGAAAATCCAGGTCCCTTTTGTTTGTATACAGGTGCTCATTTAGGAGAGATCCTATAGGGAAACAATTTTTTATTTGAACCATAAAGGACATTGATACTCTTTAATCTGAAAAGTCAGCAGAAAATGAGGGGCTGCTTCATGTCAGGAAGAAAAATGGTAGTGGAGTCAAGAGTTTCACTGATTCAGTTCATTTTCCTCAAAAATAGCTTATTAAGCCCAGAGAAACACAAGGAAAGGCAAGGTTTAATCTCCCTTTCAAGCCTTTTTCAGCCAAAACTGAGTTCCAGAGGCTTTGTTGTTGCAGTTTTGCTTTCTGATAACTTTGCTTTGTGACACCTCCAAACCCTTGTGAAAGGAACCTTTCCCAGTCACTTCTGACTCTGCTCTGAGCAGGAAATTCCCCTCCTTGGGAGTGAGAGCCCAGGACTTTGTGTTACATCCCCCTCAGGTAGAAGAGGGGAGTAGTTCTGCCTCCTCCAGCCATGGGAACCAACCAAACAGTGACCTTGCATCTGGAAGCTTCTCTCCAAGATGTTTTAAGGAGCTTTATTGAAACTTTAAATCCTTGATTAAGCTGTTGATATGAACAGGAATATTTTCTCTTATATTTTTCTTTCTTGAAGCTGAAGATCTGAAAACTCAATGGGTAAGACACAGCAGTTGCTGGGCACTGTGGTACTTCTCTGGTCTCTATGGACTTTGTTTATATCTCCAAGTAAGAAAATTCATCATTCAATTTCTGAACGTGAGGAAAACTTTCTACTGCCTTCCACTACGTGTTTAGCATTTAGCAGTGCTCAACTACAGCTGATTCTCAGCTTAAGGGTCTTGGAAACACTCTCTCTCCTCACAAAAATCTCCTTTGAATTCTCACAGAAGATGTTTTTAATGGTACTTCCCCTTTTTTACAGAAACGCAGACTCAGAAACAAAACTTTACAGAAAAGATTTATTATATTTCCAAGACCACAGATAAAGGTGTAAAGGTGTTGCATTGGTACTGCAAGGAAGGATTTGATTAAAGCAAAGGAGATACCTTCAGTTTAAGAAGGGATTCTCTGGCATTTGTGATGCAGCTATTTCAAACTGCTTTGGTCTGAAACTGAGCATAAAAATTAATGGTTCAGCCAAGCATTGTACATTCCTTACAACACTTGGATGATTCTCAGGCTGGCAAAAGTGCTAGTTCTTTGCACATAGATGAATTAGCATTCCCTTTTCAATGAAAATCAATACAAATGGGCCTTTGTCTAGGGAAGATGTTGCAGAGCTTGGAAAGTGTTTGCTAACAATGTTGGGAAAAAGGGGAGCAAGTATTGGTCTATGCCTGAGACAACTTGGTCTGACCCCAAAAGTGGTGGTCACAGTTTTGGCTTCATCTCTAGGGGAATAGTCATCCAGCAGTGCAGAGGGTAATGAGAATGACATTGCAACTCTGATGCCCAGGGGATGATCATCTTGCTGCCACCCCTTCCTGCTTCCCTTACAGGGCTGAGGTGAGGCAATTAGAAGACTAAACCTTGAGTTTGACCCTTGGATCTGTGTAAATATCCAGATATATGCACCTTCATCCTTCCCAGAGGAACATTTCTGCTGGCTTAGCACAGCAGGGGAACAGCAGAGGTTTAGGGTGAGTCTCCTCCTGGGAACCCTGCATCCATATGCTGATGACATGTAAGACCCATCAGAGAGACACACTTGGCTTATTTTTACAGATGAGCTGTATTTGATTCCAGTTACTTGGTCTCCACCTCCTGGAACATGCAGAGCCAGGCTTGATGCACTTAGCAAAGGCAGAGCAAGGCCAAAGCAGGTCTGAAACACCTGGGTCAGGTAACCACAACTCCTTGGGATTGCAGCTCAGCACCTCTTACCTTTCCAAGCTCCCTGAGGTCCTGTCAGCACTCCGTGCTTGTTGGAGGATGGACATGGGATCTATATAAGGCTGTCACAACTTCAGGAAAGATTTTCTTACATGTGCTCTTTGGAAGACTTATTTTGATGTTGAAATTTTTGGGAGCTTTTCAACTGCTTTCAGAGGCCAGAACCTTGCTCTCTGTAAAGTCACTGCATGAAATTCAGTTAGGTGTGAAATGTTCGCAGAAGATAGAATAAAAACTGCTGCTGAGGGGGCACTTCTATTCACAGAGTAAAAGCTGATATCTGCTGGGTGTAGAATTGCAGTTTTTAATATTCCAGAAAACTTTCCAGCAATTAAACACTCTTGTTGTTCCAAAGATATGGTTGCAAATTTTATAGAAACAAATGAATGATCTTCTTTTATTTAGTGTGACTGATTAGTCTAGAATATAACATTAATCCTCCATTGTGACTCAGGAAAAAGATGTGCTTGAAGATTAAAGCCTTTTTTTGTATTCATTTCTTTCCTTATCCACCAAACCCCATACTCCAGACAGCTTGTTTATGTCACTACTAAATGATATAGTGTAAGATATAATTGAACAATCATTTTGGTTATATCCTACTCACCAAATCTTAACTCAAGACAATACACTCTACACCAAAAGACTTTATTTTCTCTTGTTAAATGTGACCTTATACACTAAAGATCATAATATTTCTGAAATTCAATGCACTTCAGATGATGAAAAAGCTGGAGTTTATGAAAAATTAACAATAATTGCTACTTTCTTGCTTTGTAGGTGCAGCAATAAAATTCAGCCAAAATTACTGTAATTTTAGTGTTCCAAGCAAGCTATTTAGAAGCAAAGCTCAGTCTTTACCAATGTAAAATCTCCATTGGCTGTGAGGGTAATGAGATTCATGCATAAGGACTGTCCGTAAAAGACAGTACTCCAGATACTCCATGGCAACGAGGAAGTGCACAGGCTGATCCTGCTCACACTGAAGATTTCAGGAGTCATGTTTCCTCACCAAGGGCAGTGTTGCTTGAATAAACCAAATTAAACAAAAACAGTTTACTGCTAAGCATAATTTAGAAAAAGATGTGGGTAGGTGATTCTTTTTTCTACTTCAGTCTGGCTTTCCACTTGATTCCAAGTGTTGCAGGCCAAACAAAATGGCAGTATGGAGGGGATGGAGGCTTCTGCTCTTTTTCTTTCTGTCCAGGATGTGTTCTGGCTTATCAGAGAACTCCACATGAAAGCTTATTTTTCACACTAGAAATAATTGACCTCTCCTTCATACTTGGGTTTCAGAGGTCTAATAAGACAGTACGTAGTGTTTCTTTTCCTTTTCTCACTCCATGTCATCAAAGGGACTAGCACATGATCTCTTCTTCTTTCTTGGCACAGGCAACAAGAAAAAAAGACTGGGAAATATTAGACATCTGGAAGTGGCAGGTGCTTAAATACAATTGATTTCAACAGTACAGAGATAATTTAGACCAGCTGAAAAGCAAAGACAAAATAAAAACTCTGGAGCTATAATCCACTGACACAGGAAAAAATATGCAAATATTTCTCTTGATTCCATACTGGACTGCCTGTCTAAATTTAAGGATTTATTAATCCTTCAAAACCCTGAAATATTCTCAGAGAGAAAACCCCAATAATTTCAGGCAGTAGCCAATAGTTAACACCAGAATAATCCATTCCTAACTCAATCCTTAAACCCTTTGTTGCATCAGACAGGGATAAAGAAGGACTCCAGTCTGATGTGTTTCTTCGTAGCTTTATATGCTTCTCCAAGCAAGTGAGCATTGGAGCTTTACATTGTTAGGTGGTCTATTGAGCAGCCTGGTTTGTGACCTGAAGGATTTTCATGTGGCTCTTGAGTATTTGAGTCAGGACTTCCCCCACCTATTCACCTGGTCAGTGCAGACCAACAGTTTTGGTTCTTGCACACTTAAATGCTATCCTCACCTGGTATCACCTCTCCAGGTTTATTAATTCCACAACATTATTATCACATTCCCAAAGTCTTATGGTTCAGTATGAGCATTTCTGGGAATTTCCCAGTAGCAGTCTTCTGCATTTTACAGTTCTGACTGAATAAAGTCACACTGTTGACACAGCACTTGAAGCTCCATGCAGGAAGCTGTACTTTGCCATTCGTCAGTGCTTTTTTTTGGTTATGGTGCTTCACCCACCATGGTGGTTCATGTGACAGTACCATGTACCAATCAAACTGGAAATCTCCAAGTGATACCCTGGCTCCTACATCACTAAATTTATCTAGGAATTTACCCTTGATCAGTAAAATGTGATAGGACACAGCACTAGACTGTTCCTCTCCCTTCATCTGCTAATTGCAAATCAGCATTTAGGACTGTTACTGACAGAGGTAATTCCTACCAGGAATAGACTTTGGTGGTTACTTTAGCAAGTCAGCCCCCACAAACATAGCAGAATTTGATCTTTTATAATTCTATTAGAAAAAAAGGAATCTGGTTTTTCATGCAAGATCTGTTCTTTATAAACTCATGTCATTTATCTCTCCTGGCCTTACTGCCTTGAATTTAGTTATTTTTCTATCAATATTCGTTCCATTATTTTAACGAGCAACACAATTATACTTCTAGGTTTTGATCCTGAAATGAGCTCTGCAGGAGCTTTACAAGTGTCAAAATTCAGTTAATTTCATGCCCTTTTCTACTTAGGGCCTGTCCAACTAACATGAAAGTCACTGAATATTTTGTTCGTTGACTTAAATTAAATTAGGTAAGACATAAAGGAACCTCTTTCATTGATACCTAAACCTTTCCTTTGACTCTAAAGTGTTTTACCCTGAGTCTTATTAAGGGCTCAGCCTTCATGTATTTCCATCAGTCTTCTTTCCCCTGAACTCTTCCAGCCACTGTTTCCTTTTCTAGTCTCCTCAGTTTGGTCTCTCTGGATCTTCCTGGAAGGCCACCTCTCCCTCTACCTTTCCCCCTCCAGTGCAGCTTTTCTTCTGTGTCATCCCTGGGTACGTGACCCCTCATTTTCAGAGCTACTTTCTCCACTCACTCTTCTTCCCAGAACTCCTGAGCAGCAGGAGCCATGTTTTTTTGAAAGACCAAACTGTAGGTGGGTTGGTGTTGTTGAGACCTCTTTGGCTTAGGAAATTGGGCTGAAATTCCTTGTAGAACACTTCAAACAGGCTCCTACATACTTTTCTACTCTTCCCATCCCATCAGAAACCAAAAAGGGAGAGATGTGAAAAGGGGGAGAGAAAATGGGAAGAAAGTTTTTAGGCATTTTAAATGTTTGCAGTTGGCTTAAGGAAGGGGTAAAGGGTCAGCTTGGTTCTTGTTTTGTCTGATATGATTTAAATCACTGCTGACAACAACAGAGGCCAGCTCCATGTTATGGATTAACAACTTGGCAGTCAAGGACAGAGTCATTTATTTACTTTTCATTACAGAGTTCATGGGGTTTAGACTCTCATATAGGACATACTGGGAGATTTCTCTGTATTTTCCTAATGTTTGCTCCTAAGCAGACCTTGGATGAGAGGGCAGGCTTTGTTTTGTGGACGTTTGATATTCCATTGTGTATTAGATATTGTATTACTTGGCACTTGGAACATCTGACTTAAAGAAGAGAGACAAAATAATTAAAAAATGTAGAAAATATTTTATTATATGAAAATTGGAATTAAACAATAAAATCACAGATTTTTTTTTCTTTTCTGGATGTAAGGGCTTTTTAAAAAAAAACCAACCAGCCCAAACTGCTCAACTATAACCTTAACACCACGTCTTTAACTCAGGCAATTGCTCATGGCTGAATCACATGAAACTATAAAACAGTTCTTAAAGGTGGATCCTCACCAACAGCTGCTTTAGCAAAGTCCACTAAAAAGTGCAGTTTGAAAAATTGAAACTTGCTATTTCATGTGATATTTTGACCTTTCAGTTTCTCGGAACTGCTTGATCACAATTTTCCTGTCTTTCCCTGTAAATGCCACAGGAATTTATCAGGAATTGCTGGCTATCATGGGAGCCGTTCTATACGCCATATTCACTTGGACAATGTCAGAGGTGGTAGTAGCATTCCAGACTGATGTCAAGACAACATATTAAATAATGGAAGTGTCCTGTTTCATGCATTTACACAAAGAGAAAGATCCTCTGTAGTTTTTACTTTCGTATTCCCAAGATTGTTTTTATACATTTCCTTCCTTCAGCAGAGATCTGAGCTTGGGTTTGGGGAAAGCTGGATTATTTTTTTTTTTAAATTTTAGAAAATATGTTTGGTTATGAACATTTGCAAATGACATCTTTGGATTTCTAGGAGATATCTTGGCAGAGGAAAGGACTATAAATCTTCACACACACATTTCTGCAATCCAAGAAGAGACTGTAAGACCACCGAAGCCTGGCAAAAGAAAGTGAAATAAAAATGACTGTTCCCTTTTTCCTGTAACTGCCATTATTCAGAATATTAAATAAGAAATCTGACAGATGGAAATATTTAGATTGGAACTCAGAGAGAAGATGCAGTATTATCAAAATGGATTCTACTCTACTTTGTAGTCTCCAATGCCTCCATTAAAAAAGCATGAGACAGAGTTATTCTAATGGAAAACATTTTATTTGCATTTATATGGGAGAGTGGAAACCAGAGTTTAAAACCACAAATTACTTTATATGTAACATTTTAGCACTGGGGTTTAAAGTGACCAGATGAGAAGAAATATCAGACATTTTGAACTGAACTTGTTATCCAGGGGAAAGGAGAGGTTGAAATACAAACAGATTTGCTCTACTTTATAAAATACTTCAAGAGAGAAAATGATATTGAGGAGTGTATGATTGGGTGACCTGAGCCAAATAACCAAAAAGATGAAAAATAGTAGGAAGCACTTTTTGCTTAAATTAGAGGTTGCTAGATTTCTTGTTTGGACTGGCTTCAGAGTATAATTTAATTACTGATGATTTATATGTAGCTAGGAAAAAAAAGGTCATTTTGGAAATTAATCTTATATCAAATCTGAATCATAGCCTTACCTTTAGTCAACATCTTAATAGGAGATAAACTGACATAATTACTACCTACAGCAACCTGATTTTATTCTAAAGAAGAATCATGCTTAAAGGTCATGTTTAAGTAAATCCAAAAAAGGTGGAGAGGATTTCTCCATATGGGGTGCCACATGGAGAAGACAAGGAGGAAAAAGTACAAGTTGCACTGGGAGAGGTTTAGTCTTGAACTAGAAAAAAAAAATTACAGTGAAGATAATCACTCACTGGAACAACCTGCCCAGGGATGTGCCCACAGTCCCTGTCACTGGAGGTGTTGTAGATGTGACTGGACAGGGTTCTCCTGTAGGTTCCCTTTACCACATGAATGAAATGTTGGACCAGAGTAATTTTCAAAGTTCTTTCTACCCTGGGCAGTTCTATGATTGTGTGAACATCAGAGAAGCTGTGGATGTCCCATCCCTGGAAATGTTTAAGGTCAGGTTGGATGGAACTCTGAGCAACTTGGTCTAGTGGAAGGTGTCCCTACCCATGGCAGGAGGATTGGAACAAGATGATCTTTAAGGCCCTTCCCAACACAAACCATCCTATGATTCTATGATAGCATGATTCCATGGCTCTGTGATCCATGCTGCTGCAGTGTGGATGTTTGAGGGTGAGGCAAACATCACTTTTCAAAGTATGCAGCATTTCAAAATGGAAAATGTTGAGCAGCATAAGAGATAGAACTGAGTTCCATTTTTTTTTTCCTTTATCATTTACAAAATGTACCACTGCTTTTCAAGTAGCCTTGTTGAAAACATTTGAGAGAAAACATTCTAGTAGGTGATGTTTCCAAAGGTCCTGCCCTCAGTCATGTGTGGCATTAGAAAACATCAGTCATGCTGAAGGCTTCATCTCCCAGAGCAGTATATCTGATACTTACCTAGGCTGTCACGGACATTTCTTCACCAGCAGAATTCATTTGCAACAGGACCAGTATCTAAGAGGTTTATTAATAAAAGATTACACTGTCACTGTATTCTATTTAGTTTCATATAAATAATTTAGGCACAAAGGAATTCCCTGGTCATTTTTACTGGCTTGAAAAAAAAATACAGTGCAATGTCAAAGACGATTGTGGTAAATCATTCTGTTCTTACATCCTCTTACTAAAGACACATGATAAGTACAGAAAAAGAGTGAAAAAGATTACCAGAACAATCAAATAGGAGGTACAAGGTGTAAAGAAACATAAAAGATGACACAGGCACAACACACAGTAAGCAAACCTGGGGAAGTGGTTGTATTGATGCTAATGATGGTCAGAAGGTTACTCTGTTTTATGAAACATTTCAAAATATTCTTTCTATTCTTCATACTATATATTGAAATAAAATTAAATCAACTTAATGGAAACAATGCCCCAAAACAAAGAAAAATTCAGCAGTTTGGCTGACCAGGGCTCTCACCTGAGGCTGAAAAACTTCTCCATACTGATAATCCAGAGCAGGGCCTTGAATGGGTCTGTGACCTATTCCAGGAGTGGTTTGATCAGTCAGATGTTCTACTGCAGCTATCTCCTCAACTCTGCACTTGAAAGGTTTCATGATGAATAAAACCCATCAAACCCTTTTTTGCTAAAAGGTCCAGAACCAAATCCCATTGCTATAATTTTATCAACTGCAAATGAGCTACTCTGATTTGCACAAGTTAAGGAATAGAGTCAGAGACAAACCTCATGTGGCTGGCTCTTTCCTCCCTTTTTTCATCTTCTTTCAATCACTTTAAAGGTCATGTAAATTAAACCTTCAAGCAACTTAATTTCTCATTTGTTAACTCTTTTCTCATACGTTGCTCCTCAGCCTAAGGGGCATTCTGCAAAACTGCTGGGTTGGTCTACACCTATAACTGTTAAAATAGGTTTCTGTCCATCTAAATCTCTAACATATTCCATGTCATCCCCATAAACAGATACCGCTTGTATCAATGGTCTCAGCTCCCATATCCCCAAGTAACTGCAATAATGTGTCATAGATACACATGGCACAGCCACATCTGATGGGGTTACAAATTCAGTGTCCCATGAAGGACATGCCTGATAATTTTAATGACATGAGAATTTGCAAAGGCAGGCAGTAGAAAATAACACATCCTACAGCAGGAATAGGGCTAGAGCCAGTTCCACCAGAACCAGTTACAAGGAGTCAGAGTCACATTCCATGAAACTAACAGACAACTTTTCCATGTACAAATCCTGCATCTCTAAAAGGTCCATGAAAATGTGACATCATGCTGTCACACTATCTGATGATCAACTCCTTTCAACTGCTGAAGAAGATGATAAAAACCCTACAACTCAAAACAAGCATTTCATAATCTTTTTGACTCAAGCAGATGTAAATTTCATTTGTTCTCTGGTTATAATTACAGAGGAACCGCAACAGAAATAAACAAATTGCATATCAGTTTTTCAACTTGGTATGCTCTTTAAAACTTCCACATGAACACTGTGTTACAGGAAATGTTGCATGTTTGAATTAAAAAAACCTACAAAATGTAAGGTCAATCCACTATTGCTAACATGAGCATTCTAAAAAGCTGTCTAGTAATTTACTGCATTTATAGTTCCCTTGTTTTGTAAAAACATGTTCCTGTGTCAGAAAAACAACTCCTCTTAATTAATTTTTAATCCTGCCTTTTTTTGCTGAGCTGTCTCCTTCACATAAGCACTTACCAACCACTTTCATCGTGTTTCATGTCATACTCTGTGCACCTCATTTTAAGGTCAACATTACATTCATATTACTTTTATTTTGTAGTGATAACAAAGCATGGATCTATTAATGTGATGGAAATATCTTACAGAAACATAGCCCCATTTGACTAATTTTGTTTAAGACTAATCCATCCTAGAATACTGTTTTTCTGTAATTAAAAATATTAAAACCCAATACACGCATACTAAGTCAGCTGTTTTTATAAGTTCATTTAGAAGTGCTGACTATCCTACAAGGCAGAACTTTTCAAACACTTACTTTGTTCCAATATCCACAGTTTGAGTACTCTTTTTCCTGTTATAAAAACAAATACAACTTTCAGTTTGGCTTCTCAAAAGCATAATTTATTCCTGTCCATAGGTTTCAAGAGCCGTAAGTGCCAAAACACTTAACAAAACATATTAATTCTTCAGGGGATTAAAAATTCAATATTAATTTTCTATTTTAAAAATAAAATATTGAATGTATAGAAGAAGTATTGCTGTCATTTTTTAATAAGAATAAAAAGGATGAAGATATTGAATGCTGGTAAGGCAGCTTAAAAAGAGTGGTTTGGCTCACTGATCCACTCAAAGTAGATCAGTCAAATAATGCCACTAGAATAATGGATAATTTGAGAAGGGAGTATACAACATTTATAGCATTTCTGAGAGTGTGACTGCTCTGTAAGGCTACAAATGTTCTAAAAGACATTCAAAAGTTTCTAGAGGACAATATTTTTTTTCATATGTAATATGGGAATGTAATGTGACAAGAGCATCTTGTCTGCCATTTCATTATCCAGCTGTATGACAAAAACTTTTCTGTCTTGTATTCTTACCTGTAGATTTTTTTCCTCTGTCTCTCCTACCTGTCTGCATCTGGGTTCACTTCTCCATTAGGGAATTATAACTCAAATAAGAATATATAGGAATTATTTTCTGGGCAAAAAAAAAGTTATCAAGATCTTTTTAAAGCCTCAGGTGCTGTGGAAAAGCCAGAATGCAGGGCCAGGCAATGCCTCAGGCTTATGGCAAAGGGCAGCATAATTCATAGTCTGGGGGAGCATATGGAAACACAGATGTGTGTTATTGAAGCTGAAGAGCAGAGGCATGTACTGCAGTTAGAGCAGAAAGTCCCTCTATGTGAAGGAAGACTTAGAAATCACTTTTGTGGCCTGAGATCTTCTATGAGTCTTTCACAGAGATGCCATTTTTAACAAATTCTTATGCCAGACTGAGTTTATAGTGCAACTTGAAACTGCAGTGACCTTTGTAGTTAGAGAGCACCTTCATCATTTCAGGAAAAAGTGGTGACATAAAACGTCTGGCCAGTCCATTGTTACAGTGTCCAGGAACAGAAGTGACTCAATGATTTAATTCTGGACACTTAACCCTCTCTTTTACCAACACATCTGAAACAGGGTTCAAGCCTGTACTTTCTTGTGAGCTAAATAGAAAGACTGCAACTTTGTTATTCGTGTTGCTACAACCACAGGTAGATGTTTAAATGGAGAACTTAATAATTATTTCTCATAAAAACCATAGCTATAAAAGAAAAATCAGTGGAATCATAGAATTGTTAAGGTTAGAAAAGACCTCTAACACCACCAAGTCCAACCATCAAGCCAGCACCACCACTGTGCTCACCATTAAACTGCGTCCCTCAGTGCCTCATCTGCACATCTTTTAAAGACCCCCAGAGATGATTTCTCCACTGCTTCCCTGGGCAGCCTGTTCCAGCTTGATAAACCTTTCTGTGAAGAAATTTATCTTCCTGTTCAATCTAAACCTCCCCTGCTGCAATTTGAGGACTTTTGCTCTTGTTCTGTCTCTTGTTATCTGTGAGAAAGGACCAATGCCCACCTGGCTACACCCTCCCTTCATGTGGTTGTAGAGGGTGATAAGTTTGCCCCTGAGACTCCTTTTCTCCAGACTAAACACCCCCAGTCCCCTCAGCCACTCCTCATAAGATGTATTTCAGACCCTTCATCAGGTCTGTGCCCTTCTCTGGACATGGAAGATAACTCCAAATAAAATTTTGAGGAAATATATATTCAAAACCACCCAGATTTTCAAAGGCACTGCGTATCTGCTACTATTGAGGGGATTTCATTATGATAATAATCAAAGTTCATCTTTTTAGAAACATCATCCCTTGATATGCCTGCTCTCAAGAATATTGATATTTACCTTGTTAATTTAGAGAAACCTTCTCTGTTTTTAATTTGGGTAAGACCCGTCATGATCAAATGATCTTCAAGTATTTTGTAGTTTCAAACACTAACCTGAAATATAATTTCCAATAATATTTGATGAATTAGGAAGAAAAAAGCCTATTTGATACCTGCAATTATGCTTCAGTTGAGAAATGGAGGAAAAAATCCTCACAAGACTATTTAAATAAAACACCACTGGAAAATGTTCTCTTTTTCAACCTGTTTTTCAGACCCCTCGAAGTCCTTGTCTCCAAGTATGCCAAAAAGGGAATCATGAAGACTTGGAAGGTGCTAATGTGCCAAACTTCCAAGGGCTAACAGAGAATACCAATCCTAGGATCTCTGGAGGATCTCTCATCCCTGGAGGAGACTCTTAGTCACTCCATCAGCAGTAGAAGGTAAGGGAGAAGTCTGGCCTTTCTAGGCAGAAGCTGGGCTTTGAGGATACCCCTCTTGAGCATCCCTGGCACTTCTGCATTCTCAGCAGCACTCTCAAGTTGCAAGAAATGTTGACATTTCTGGGATGATACAAATTTCAAAAAGAACTTCCATCACATTAAGAAATCAAGGGTCTTAAAGGGGTGGGTTTAGTAACTCTCAGAAAGCTTCCTGGAAAATGATCCAAGAAACTATAAAACGTATCTTTCTGAAGTACTGAAAACTAAAGTAAGGACCTTTCCCTTCCCTTCCCTTCC
>WBMZ01008972.1:0-82043 GCA_013400975.1 Atrichornis clamosus
CACAAACCCACCACATTGTGTTAAATGAAAATCTTAGAATGCAAGGATTTTGCAAGGATATTTTTATGTTTCAGGATAAATGAAATTACTTGTCTTCTGTCCTACTTTTTGATTTGCTGATTTCTTTTAACCTATTTCTGGAAAACCCAAGAGTGTGAGGGTTTGGGGAACGTCCGCTATGAAAAATTTGGCATTCAGCCTTGTGGCATCATTTGGCAGTGCAGAAAAAGACAGTCACAGGACTGTACATTTACCTTCCTTCCACCTTATCCAATGCATCGCCTTTTCCAGACTTTTCAAACCTGGGTGCCTAAAATGGAGGGTCACGGTGCAGCTGACACCTAAAGCAAGTAACCTCTCCTTCAGAAACCTTAAGAACCCACCACAGCAATCATGTCTGTGAAATGATGCTGATTTTCACCAGTGAGGGAATTGGCCCTCAGCAGCTATTCTTGGACTAAAGTCATGTTTGCTATATTCTAGCCAGTAGTGTATTTCAGAAACAAGTACATGTAATCCCTTTTTTTGTCAAAACACTAGAGAAAAGCAAGATTAAAGGGTAAACACATGGATACAACCCTCCGATAGCACTTGCAAGGTTCCTGTAATACCCACATGTTCATTTACTGTTGCTTAGCTGAACTCTAAAGCTATTAAGGAAATCCACATGTCATTTGCTAGTATGTTAGCAACTGGTATCTCTTCTCAGTGTTATGAAGCATGTAAGTGACTTTGTTCTCATAATAGATGCACCATTTCAATGCACTTCTTAAGAGCTGAGCACTTGAGGTGTTAATGAGGTGTGCAATAGTACCACACAATGTTTTCTATAATTGGGCAACAGAATATATTGTTATTTTTAAGTAGGTCTTGTTACATAAAGCACAGCATCAAGTAATACTAGTGCTCAGATCTGCAATTTTTGCTGATCCATGGCTTTTCTTCCTTAATGTCTCAGGGAATATTTGCATTTGGAAAGGTCAAGCGAACATGAAACAATCTCAGAGCTAGACATTTCTATTAATTGCAGATCTGTGTGCTGTACAAGCTGCCACAATTCAAACTTTAACAGACCACTCTACCAATAACCCTAGTTTTTACCTGCAAGCATCAACCTTCTTACATATAAGAGGCAATTTAATTTTTCCATGAGCTAAGCCTTGAGTAGCGCAAGAGGTACTTGCAGTAATTTTATGAAGTGGGATGAATTGTGATCACTAAGTACAGGTTTGAACACTCCAAATTTGATACAGGCTTGCAAAAGAAGAAAAAAATTCCTATTTTCTCTGCAGTCTCAACACCCTTGCTTAAAGAACCAGTTTCCAAGAGTTCCACAGCAAGACAATACAATTTGTATAAAAGTAACAGACTTGAATTTCAAAAATAGGTCCAAGTTCTTTAACTTTAGATTAGCAGTGATTTTGCCAGTAATGAGCCCCGTGGTGAAAGATGTAAACCAGCCCGTTTCCACTTTGCAGTGTACCTGGCTACTAGAGAAGGATTTGCAGGGTCCTCTTGGATCTGCAGTGGACTGAGGTCCCTTGGCAGAAATGGGCAACCAGGAGCAAGAGATAAAACAAAGATCAGTTTTCACAAGTCAGTCCCTGAATAATGCATGTGAAACATCTATGCTTGCTCATCTGATGGGAAGAGAGATGAGTGTGCACAAGGGCTTGTGTTGCACTTGCAGTGGAGTGGATTTATGAACACACATGCAAACTTTGAGGGCTCAAAGAAGTCTTCTTGCACAGTACTTGGCAAAGCACCCTAAGGGCTACAGATACCCAGTTCTGAAGCCAGAAACCATTTAGTAGAGAATTAGAATTGTATTTTTCCATGACAGTTTAAGGCTAAAGAAGCATTAGAGTCTATATGAAGAAGCATTAGAGGCAATAATGTCATCTGGCTTGTGTTTTTATAGCCACGACTTTGGGTTTGGTACCAGCCCCCTCTCTATGTTTACATTTTCCCTACCTGCTGCTGATTTCTGTCCCTGCAGTCAGGCCTGATGCAAAGGAAGGGCAGCTGACTTGCCTGAAAGAACCATTGCAAAAATGTGCCAAGTTCAAATTGTCAAACCTGGACCAACTAGAAAATGTGGACAGGGTTTTGGGGCCCATGAGCTGTGCTTCAGATCTATAACTGAAGGAGTAAATTTAAAACCAAGTACAAGCTGGACAAAATTGCTCTGAATTAATGTTTTGTCTCAACCACTTGTCCAATTGAAAAGTGTAATTACTTCCAGCAAAGCTTGGGGTGGCTGGAGATGATGGTGCATCTTGGGAAGGATTAGATGACTAAGCCTCATAGAGCACATACAAGATGTTGGCATGTCTGCCAGATAGCTGACGGTGGCTGGTAGAAACTTAAATTTCAGTCAGTTTGTGGGGGTGTTTTAATATCTAGTATTTTTCTTTTGAAAGAGTTTTGCAGATTTCCTTTCAGCATTACAGCTGAGTAACCAAAGAGATGGTGATGTCCTTATATTTTTAAAAGGTAATAGTAATTGGCTGTTTCTACCCCCTGTATTTCACAATTTAAGTTCATTAGATAGTGTAGTGACCATGTCATTGTGATATCCGTGAATCACATAATCATCAGGATTGGAAGAGACTTTTAGGATCAAGTCCCACCATCTACCCAGCACCACCATAATCACCCCTAAACCATGTCCCCAAGTGCCACATCCAGACACAGGAACCCCTTCAGAGACGGTGACTCCACCACCTCCCTGGGCAACTTATTCCAGTGCCTGACCACTCTTTCAGTGAAATTTTTTTTCTAACTGGCACAACTTGAGGCCATTTCCTCTCATCCTTTTGCTTGAGACTTGGCAGAAGAACCCAACCCCCACCTGGCTGCACCCTCTTGTCAGGGAGTTGTGGAGAGCAAGCAGGTCCCCCCTGAGCCTCCTCTTCTCCAGGCTGAGTTCTCCCAGCTCCCTCAGCTGCTCCTGATGCTCCAGACCCTTCCCCAGCTCCATTCCCTTCTCTGGACACACTCCAGCCCCTCAGCGTCTTTCTTGTCATGAGGGCCCAGAACTGCACCCAGGTGTGGCCTCAGCAGTGCCCAGCGCAGGGGGACAGTCACTGCCCTGGTCCTGTGGCCACACAATGGCTGGGACAGCCCAGGTGCCATGGGCCTCCTCCTCACCTGGGCACACCTGGGCTCATGTCCAGCTGCTGTCACCAGCATCCCCAGGGCCTTTCCCAGATTTCCAGCCCCTCTGCCCCAGCCTGGAGCTGCCGGGGGTTGGTGTGACCCAAGGGCAGGACCTGGCACTTGGCCTTGTTGAATCTCAGATGAGTGGCCTCAGCCCATCCCTCTGCAGAGCCTTCCTGGCCTCCAGCAGATCAACATTCCTCCCCAATGTAGTGTCTTCTCTGAACTGACTGGGTGTGCACTTAATCCCCTCATCCAGATCAGCAATAAAGATATAAAACAGGACCGTCCCTGATACTGAGCCGCAGGGACACCACTTTTGTCCAGCCACCAACTGAATCCATGAGGGTGTTGGGATGAAAATATGTGGTGCCAAAAATGATCGCAATTTTTCTGGGAGGACCTGGATGTTTATTCTGGGATAGAGAACATGTATGTTTTGCATTTGTTGATGTGGCACTAAAATTTCAGTGTGTGTTCCCAGTGATGATTTTTGCAATGTACAAGTTTTAGATTTGTAAAGGACTTTCTTACAATATGGACTGTCATTACTTAATGGTTTTTCTATACATGTTTCAATGACAGGGGAAAAAAACCAACAAAGTTCTTTGTTGTAATCCTTTGCTGTGATGTTCAGATGAGTCCTTCAAGGATATGATCTAGGTCCTTGCAAAATTCTTTTATAAGCTCATCAAATTGACAGAGCATGTATTTTCAATTGATATAGAAATAACAGTTACTAACATTGTGAGGGAATCAAAGGAATCAAGGGGGTTAGTTCCAAATGCTGAATGTGCCCTTTGTATTTCTTAACTACAATGTAGCTTTGGGGTGCAGTTATTCGGAGGGGTAACCCATGAAGAGGTTGGTTGACTGCATGCTGCCCTTACAGGATCTAGTGTTGGAAGAACGCATCAGCTGCTCGTGGTGGTGTGGTTGGAGTGATCCTTGAGATGGTAGGAAACCTGATCCCTCTGGGAAGGGATAAAGCCAGTACCACTGGTGTGGCAAAGTTTCCTTGCTTGCTGCTTTTGGTGAGCTGGCAAAGATTATTGCAGAGAGTCAGATTCAGTTGCATGCTTTTTGGTTTTTTTGCATCTGCAGAGGAAGGGATTGCTATGTATTTCAGAGTGAAGCAACATTGCCACATCTCCCTTGAGCTCCTAAGTCATCCCCATTGATGATTCACAGATAAGGCTTGGTGAAGCTCTGCCTCAGGTGATAAAATCACTGTTTCATTATATCTTCAGGATTTTTTCTCAGAGGACAAGTTGTGTCTTGGGTATTTTTGTTGACCATTTCAATGTCGACTGTCTCCTTGAAATGTTCACAGGGTGGTGGTGGGTGGGAAGACATGATTTAATCTTGGCATTGAAAACATTCTTTGAAATAGTTAACCTAAAGAGAAAAAAATAAATCTAGCTCTACAGCAAGTCACAGTGGTGTTGCTTTGAGCTGAAACTTTGGCCTTCCAAAGCAGCAGCTGGATTAAGATGAGTGTGCTTCAAGTAGTGCTTGTAGAAATTTCTGTACACAACTTGTGGGGTGGAGGGTGTCAGGAGCACTCCCAAAACAGAGTGAAGACAATTGCAACAGGTTTGACTCCTTCCGGCCTCCACTGTCCTCCAGCGTATATACCACATGCTCCTGTGTCATCACAGAGTACCTGCCCTGTATAGACTTATGGTACCTTTCCTAGGATACAGCACTTTCTTGTGCAATAGAAAGCACCATGTGATAGGCTGTATCTCTCATGATATTTTAGAGACTTTCCCCTGAAAGAAACACAAACAAAACATTTGTCCTTGATCCACAGTGTACAATATTACAGAGTGAATGCAGCCTTTATAAGCCACTCAAGGGCCTGAACGCAGTCCTCAACCTTGTCATATTTATTTGTATCCAAACACCAGTTTAGTGTCCAGCTACCTTCAGGGTAATACCTAGTTCTGTGTCTCCTTGTTAAGAGGATGCTCATTATTCTTATCGTTTTCCCTCATCAGTTATTTTGATATTAGTTTAGCTTTTGCTACATTGCTGTGGTAAAATATAAAATAATAATCTCTTGTTTGAGCTGATCTCATCTGAAGCAGATTAAATTTCTTTATGCTGTTCTTTCCCACCCCAGCAGAGATAACAATAGATTCCATGATAGAAGGATTGAAAACAATTAATTTTCTAGCACAAGGGAAAAATTCAGCCTTTATGCTTGATCTTGTGTTGTACTCAAAGGACACAGCCTCCAGTGGCCCCATAGCTCTAGGCTGCCTCATCAGCCCTGAGGTTAAGAAGCCAGGGATGTACCTCTGGCCAGGGTCTGCTCCCCTCATTGGTTTCTCCTTGTCTTGGGTTGAGCATATGATACCATTTTGTTATCTCATATCGCTGCTGTATACTAAACATGAATTCTGTGCCTCTGACTCGATTCCAAGAATTTTCAAGGACAAACAAAATACTCCCATGCTGGGACTCAGGCGGGTTTGGTTTTTTTTTTCTCTCCCTCACTCCTAAGCTTTCAGCTCTGCCACAGGCAGCAGGGAAGAGAGAGATGGTTTTTTTCTTTTGTTCCTTTTTTTTGTTTTGGCCAGTTTTTTTTTTCCCAGCTCTGTTTCTCAAGGGAGAGAGACAGAAAGCGAATTTTTTTTTTTCCTTGGGATCTTTTTCTTTTTCCCTGAAACTGCTTTTTAACTGAGCTCAGATCCAGGACAGAAGGTCGTCTTAGCCCCGGCATCACTGGAGGGAGGGGCGCTGCCTCGGCCCATCTGTGGGGGACCACGCCAAGGACTCTGTACTTTACACAGGTTTCTCCATCGCAAGTAGTTTATCATTTAATATTGTTCATTTCTTTCCTATGCCTTGTAAATAAAACAGGGTTTTTTTCCATTCTACCTCTAAGGAATTGCCTCTGTCTGGACCTGGTGGGGGAGGGGTGGCTAATAGTCTACCTTCCTCCGGGAGGGCATTTTCCTGCTTATGTTGTCTCAAACCGGGACACTCCTCCATACAGGGTTGTATCTTGTCTCCCATCTCTTGTCTGCATATACCTGTTCATGTTTATGTTTTGCCAGGTTTCACAGGAGAGCATCTATAACAGAATGACAGCATCCAGCCTGGCCTGTGTCTTTGGTTTGAATTTGATCTGGCCGTCAAAAGGAACCGCCTCCCTGAGTGCTCTGGTACCTCTGAATCTCTTCACTGAACTGCTGATAGATTTCTACATGAATATATTCAACTCCCGAACAGTGCCTGGTGAGATCTTACCTTAATACTCCCAGTAGGGAAAATGGAATAAGGCTGCCTGAGGGAAAGGTCTTCCTGGTGGGACCTTTTTTTTAGGGCTCTCCTGTGAAAAAAATTTTAAATACAGTTATAAGTTTCTATATCTTTTCAAATGCCAAAGATGTTGGGAGAAGTCCAATGCCCCGTATATTCTCATCACACGGGAAGAATATGAACATGAACATTCAAAGACCAATAGGTCAAAGTGAATCCCCTTACTAAACTTCAGCAGCTGACAAAAACTGATATGTTAGAAAAAACCCATGACACTACCTGCCAGTCTGTCATTTCTTTGGAGATCTGGAGAGCTTGTTATGTGGCATTATTTTCCGTGTGGGCAGAGCCAAGTTCTGGACCACACCCAAATGTACATCTTTCTTTTCTTTGTTTCTTTTTTATTTTTTTTCCTATTTTTTATTTGAATAAAAGTTTGTTAGGCATTACCCTATTAAGTTAATAAAGGTGGAATCAATTTTTAAAATATGAACATTTCTAAACTATTTTTCCTTAAGCACCTTCTTTTACACAAAGAGGTGTGGGCAGTTGTGGTTCGGAGGTTGACAAGTACCATGACGAATAAAATGTTTCCTGGGTAATTTGAGTTTCACAGATGGCTAACGAATTACGCTTCCAAATATCTAATATATGCAGTTAATCACTGTAGATGCACATGCAAAATGTGTAGAAGTTTTTTTCTTATAAATTCAAATGAGAAGCAACAATCCTCTAATTCTTGGAATCTTAATCAGTGGAGTTACATTGATGAGTGCACAATACAGAATACGGACTAACTTTGAGTACCCCCAATGTTTGGGCTGCATTGCTTTTGCAGATTGAGTCGATAGAAATTTCCTCTTCAAATCAGTTTCTTTAGAAAGCAATAAGAGCAACAACTTGGATAATATACCTAATATCATTTTTACACATTGAAAGTCTATTATTAGTCCCAATGTGAATAATTAGCCAACATTCACAAGGGAGAAGTTTCAGTGTTTTCTTTCTAACTATGCCATTAATATTGCTTGTGTTTGATGAACCCTGCTATTTCATTGTTTAACACTGATTGGCAGCGGCATGGTTTAAACAAGTTATCATCATAGTTGCCTGCAGAGCAAAAGAAAATTAACCAGTGTTAAAAAAGGTAAATGGTGTTTTCCCTAATGCTCTGGTCTTCTATACAGAGCTAATGAACCAGAGGGACTGTTTAGATTTCAGTAAAAGTAATAGTCTCAGGAAAACCTTCTCCTCTTCAAACACAGCCGCCACATTTTATCCCACAGGTTTTAGCGAGTTCAGGGCTTGTGCTTCTGTCCTTCCTCTTGGCAGTCAGGATTTGCCACTCTGTGTGAAGAGTACAACAAAATCTTGTCACAGCGGGTGAAGAATATTTGTTCTTGTTTCAGGAAATAACCAATTATTCAGGAGGCTGTGGAATGCTGAATGTGCCAGGCCTTCATTTGCCCAGTAGGTGTCATCTATAGCATTAAGCAATGATTAAAATTTAAAAATAGAGGCTTTAGAAGCCTTTAGAAGATGTGTTAGGACCAACTTCTCATGGCACAGTTGTGTGTTTTCCCCAGTTCCTCAAGTGTCTTAAAGACATTTGGCTTTTGAATATCTGTAAGTAATAGCCATCTATAACGCCCATTTAAATATAAAATCTTGCAGAATACAAAGGCAATAATTATCAAGTATTCGGGACTGTTGCATTTCAGCAAAATCAGAGTGCCAAGGACAAAACTATCATAGTTTTGTATTACAACTCATCAGCTTTACATCTGAGTGAGAGCTTCCTAGCCTTGTTGTATTGGAAATCAAATACAGTTTTTCTCACCACTGCTCAACAACTTGGTTCTGTGCATCAGCACCCTGTTTTGATAGGGGAGGAATTTGTCCTCTGGGAATTAACAAAACCACAGTATTTTGCCACCCTCTGACTTTGGTCAAAATACATATGTGTTAGTTTTGCTGTCTGTAAAAAAAAATATAGGAGCACCTGGCATTAGAAAAGTGCCTTGAGATTAAATACTGGTAAATCCTATAAAATGGTTGTTTTCCATTTCCTCATGTCCTATTTTAAAAATCCAGCAACATCAAATGTCATTTGGTCTGCAGGCTGTGCTGTGTAATGGGAATGGGTCCTGGACAGCTTTAGCACAGTAACATACCAGAGCCCTGTAGGTTGAAATCCTGAGTTCATGGAAGTCAGCTTTGCTCAAAAAGTTCCCAGAGGTAGGGAGGGGCCTTCAACATAGATTTAGTTCTCCCGCTCATCCTAAGTTGGGAGACAACAGGAATTTGCCAGCTGTGGTTGTCAGGACACGGCTGCCTCTGACCCTTTCACTCTTACAAGGAAAAAGTACAAGCCACAATCAAACCTTCAGCTAATTTGCCTGCCTGTGAACACCCAAGATGATAGTTAAAACCAGATTCCCTCTTTCAGTATTGGTCACATGCTAAACGCCAAGTCTTCCTTTCAGTGTTTTGTAAACTACCATTTCCCGGTGATTTATCGTTCCTCTCATTTAGTGAATGAAGAATGAAGTGATGTTCTCTCATGTCAAGGTGCCTTCTTCCTTTAAAGAACAGATAACACCTGTTATTCCAGTGCAGGTCATTTGATGCTGCTTAAGAAAACCGAAAGCTCTGGTTCTGATTGCTATTAGCACTGACGGGGGCAGAGTGAAGGGGGACTGCACCTCCTGCTCCCCTTTGCCTTCTTGCCTCCCCAGCAGGCAGCCTGGACAGAAACAAGGAAGGGACTCACCTCCGCCCCAGTGTTTCCCTACAAGGGTGCCTGTCCCTGGGAATGGACTCTCCCAAACTAAAGGCACCTCGGTACAAATCTCTACTAGTGATGACACCCCAGCTCTGTCCCCCAGCCCAAAGGAACTGATGATATCCTCCATCTGCTGCAGAACCCCCTGATCTCTGTCCTGAGTGCCAGACTTAAGTATGACATTAAATCAGCTCGCATGAATTATTCAGAAGGGTTTGGAGTGAAATTCATGTTTGAGAAATACACATTTCAAATTTCCTGACTCTGAGAGGAGTCCTGGAGGTGTCCCCTGCAGTTACTTTGATAATAGTTTCTCTTTACAAATGATAATTGCATGATTCGAGCTTTTGTATGGTGTGGCCTTGTGAACTCTTCTCTCGTATCAAAGAACAATTTTCAGGTCATTTCCATAGCAAAAAGAAAGTGATTATGGAGATAATCTGTTGGAAACACACATGCTGGATTTCAGTTTAAAACAATAAAAGGCAGTCATGGAATGAGAAATCAAGTGTTACCTAGACTTGATGTCAATGTATAGAGAATAAATTGCCTAAGCATTTTAGTTTACTGAGCTGTTAGGAGTTGAAAATTGGTCCCGAGATTAGTCTGATTATCAGGACACCTCTAGCAACAAGCACCAAAGGGCAAAGGGAATACTTTTCTACCCTGAATCTATGAAGAAATGTAAGATTGAACAATGTCATTAACCGAGGGGGGCCTTTGCAGTTCTTACAAAAAACCTCCATAAACGAATATCACTTACATGTGTGCAGATGATCTGTCTGGGTGTGCTGCAGTCCTCAAGTGGCATCCATTCCAGAATCTTTCAGAGCCTATAAAACGTAATATATTCATCCACCTGTAAGGAGACTAATAATAGAAAAGCTCCAGATATTTTATTTGCATGCTCAATGTGTACTTAGGTAGCAAGTTGAACTTTTAATGGGATTGACGGTACAATCACAAACCCTCCCTTTCATTTCCTGACTAGTTTGTCTTCCCAACTGTGGAAAATGTAGTTTTGCCAACACTCTCACTTTTCAAGTGGCCATGGGGTTGTTGGGATGTAGAGGAAGAAGGTGAGGGAGAGTTACTGCCAGCACCTGGAATTTTTGAAGTGAGAAACTCACGTTCAGTCAAAGCTCTACTGGCCAGTCATGTTCCTGCTCATACCCTGTTCATTTCTAACATGTTTTCAATTATGAAGAGAAGTCAGAAGCAAACATACCCTGTTTGGAGCAGGAACATCTCCATCAAAGCCAAAGGTATGATTGTGAGAAGTGTGTAAATCCTGTGTTCAATGATACATGTGGCTGGGGTGTGAAAGGTGTTTTGCCTTTCCTGGTGGAATAATACTCATTTGCACAGTCTGAAGAGTTTGATTTTTGTCTTTATCCATGCACATCGTGGAAAGCCATTTCAGTGTATGGAATGTAGCAAAGGATTCCAGTGTCCTCCAGCATTATCTGAGAGCGGTGGAAGATTGTAGTGAGGTATTACAAATGCTGTCTTCTGTCTTGCTGACTGGAGAGCTTGAGAAAGGACTGCTTTGAGGGTTATGTTGGTGATTTGTACGGTGAACTGGGCTGGAGACTAGGAAGGAAACTCAAATACAACTAGGAGAAAAGCCCTTTTCCACAGTGGGCCAATCAACACCTAAGAACTGTCACCCATAATTGTCACTCTGGGGTAAAAGACTTTTGATTTGGTACACGAGTTCTTCTGCTTTTTCCTAATTGAGGTCTGTAGTGCTAGGAAAGCTCTGGTAATTGTACACAGAAGGACTATAGCCTTATTATCCTGGCTGTTCCTCTCTAGAAGAGCTGGCAAATAAAAAAAATAAAATTGGCTGATGGAAAAATTATTTCTGCTGGAACATGAAAACTCAATAAAAAATACAAGTGGTTTTTTTAAAGGCTCTGTTTTGGTGTTATTCTTTCAGAAATCGTGAAGTTCTTCTAGAAAGCTGCCTGTGTGCCTCTGAGCTACAGAATTCCGGGCTCATCCAGGGCCCAGCTCTGGCTCTGTCAGCCTCTCCAGTGCTCCAGAGCCAGGGAAATGAGCATCACTGCTTCCCATTCGTGGACTTCTGAGACGGCATAATCTTTCTGCACATGGTGTTGCAATTATTGCCAGGGGTAAGGAGGGAGTTCTGCTGGAGCCAGGGGAGATGACACACATAGCTGACTGATCATTAATGCTGACTTTTTTTTGTGTAGCCCTGGTTTCTTCATTATGCAGTCTTGGTGCAGTAACTGCTCTCCTGGCTGCCCCCGAGCACCTTCTTGTCACTCACAGGTTAGACCATTGTTGGGAGTGGCTGGATCTGATGCCTGACCCAAATGTCTGGGGTGGCAAAACTGCAGAATGGAAATGTGCTTCTTCGAAACACAGCTTGATCTGCGGTCTGCTTCATTTTCTTTTGCTCAGTCCTCAAAACCAGACTCATTTAAGTTGCTGTCAGGCCAGAAACTATTGCCAAGCTCCTCAGTCTGATATAAAATCAGGATTTCTATATTTTTGGGGTTTTTTTCTTTATTACATGGGTTGTATTCCCCAATATTGAGTTGTACTCTCAAATTATTTCTGCACTTCAACCTTTAATTGTCCACAAAAGCAGTTTACAACCACTTACTCATCTGTCATGAAAATTATCCCCTTAATTAATGGGACGGTAAAAATCAACTGTAAAATGCACCAAACTGCATCACCTTTAAAGTCTGAACTGGATTTCTGCAGCAAGTCGTGGAAGAGTATTTAGATGGATAGATATTTGACACTTCAGCCAAGAATTTCTTCACACAAAGCTCTAGAAATAGGAATGGCTGCAGTAAGGTATTTAGCTTTTCTGTTTCAAAAATGTTCAAAGAAACATGCTCTCCCCCATTTCACCTGCCAGTTTTGTCTTTTTTCTTTTCCTGTATATTTCCCACCTCTTCAAAGGTGCATGCCAGTTGCATCCTTCTTTATCTACTGCCTGTTAGCAGCCTATGCACAAAATCCCACTGGAATTTTGTGGGGATAGGAATCATCTGAGGCTCTCAGGGCTATTCTGCAGCTGGATAAACTGAACTGAAACTGCAAGAGGTTTGGGTTTCCGGGTAGGTTTCAAATTACAGTGTTTGAGTGAGTGAAATTGCCCAAATTGGATTTCCCTCATCTCTGAAGCAGAAAGATGGTTGTACTTTTGATAACTACATTGAGATTTTGTATCTCCATAACCCAACACTTGTGATGAAGGGGAAAACAAGTTAGGATGATCTTTTCCTTCCCGTATTTCCCAATGCTCCCAACCTTCCTCATCATCATGTGTCCTTTGGAAATCCTGCTATACTGGCGCATGATGAAATGCAGCCCCAGCTGATGTCAGTAAAGCTAATGCTGTATTTCATAGCCATCCAGAACAGACACAGTATCTCATCAGGTTTCATCTCTCTCCAGTCTGAGCACATGCACAGAGCTGAGCAAGGCACAGGCTAGTGTCTGTGGCTGCCTTGTTTCATGTTAGGGACTGTAGAGGGGTCTTTCCCTCCCAGAATAGGAGCGCCTTCATGCTCACTGGGCTATCAAACACCAGCCACTGACCACCAAATGCTCTCAGTCTCATCTGCATGGAGTACTTAAAGCTGCTGCAAAACAACAAGCAAGGTATTGAACTATAATGAATGGCTTCCACATTGTAGAAGGCTTAGCAGGCCTACATTCCGTTCTTATCCCCACATTCTATTCTGAAGCTTGACTAAATTTTTATTTTCTTATCTTTGGCTTTTGGCTGATCTCTCAAGTAATGCTGCAGCAAAAGCCTTCCAAGGTCCGACCCTGATGGGCAAGTGGCCATAGCATCAGGACAAAACAAAACTATTCAATTACAAAATAACATAAAATTCAGTAAGATAATATCACTGTCTTCTGCACCAAAAGAGCTTTTACAAAATAATATAAATGAGAGGATGAAAATGATGAGAGGCTTTGTAGGGCTCTCTCACAAGCCCTGATGCCCAGCTTGCTTCTGCCAGGAAGGCAGTAAACACCCCATTCACTCCATGTCACAGTATCACAACTTGTCCATATAATTATCACTTGAAAGTTAATAGGACTCTACTCCCAGCATGACAGCTGTATTTTCTATAGTCCTGGCATGTCCTGCATCAATGGCTGTCCCTGTGGACCTGGCTGTGGAAGCACTGTCTTGGAGGACAAGTTGTTTGAGGCTGCCTCAGAAATCAAGCGATTTCCCTATAGGAAATCCTGTTGTACCAAGGCACTGAAGTTGATGCATGGTGCAGAGATGGAGAGGTGGTTCTTCCTCCTTGCAGGAGTCAGGATGGACAACACCAGTGAAGTGCAAGGAAGGATGATTCAGATTAGGAAACTGAAGCTCTCTGATAGCATAGAATCACAGAATTGTTTAGGTTGGAAAAGATCTCTAACTCTTTCCCCAGCGCTGCCAAGGCCGCCACTAACCCATGTCCCCAAGTGCCACATCTTTGAAGTACCTCAAAGGGAACTCCACCACTGCCTTGACAGGCATGATGATCTGGGGGCAGTGATTGCTTTCGGGCTGGGCAGAGAAAAGCAAGTCTATGCCCTTTCCAGCATAGCAGAAGCCCAAGTGTTTGCCCTGAGCCATTGAAGGAGAAGTGTAAAGCTCTTGTGATCTCCTCCAATGCGTGGCTGGGTGCTCTGTGCCCTTCCAGCTGTGCTAACAGCTGGTGAATAGGTTAGGATGGTTCAAAGGGAGTCAACTTCATGTTCATCATGAGCTTAAGGCAGTGGGGCCCTGGAGGGACCCCACTACTTGGAAGCACTACCAAAGCAGGGGAGCACCTCCCCAGGCTCTAGGTTAGCATTCAGTTATTTTCTGCACTATTTTCTTCAAATATGCACTTCTGTGGCATCACTAGAATTATTATTAGGTCGTGATAACACAGGGGACGTTGCTTTCTTTTCTCCAAGAAGATTTAGAGTACAATTTATTTTTCTAGGCTGTTAGCTGAGCTTAGTAACAAGGTCTGTCCAACCTGCCCCTTTGACCTGGCACCAGGTGGCTCTCTCAGCATTGCTGCAGAAAACAACCCAGCTGGACCTCTACTGGCAGCCGAGGAATTATTTCTGCAACCCAGCATTGCCCTGTGCAACCCCACCTTCCAAAATTCAGGAGCGCAAAACCTGTGCTGCATCCCAGGCTCCTTGCGGCTTTGATGGTAGGGAGTCCCATCACCCTTTGGACCCTGTCTTGCTCCCAGCTGGCCCTTGTAATGCCATTTCCAATGAATTAATTACTTGTGTCAGTCATTAAGTGAGCTTTTGACTGAGGAGCTTTAGACCAGGGAGGTGTTAAAGAAAACCAGGCAAAGCACCTCGCATGAAAGCCCAACAATCCCCACCTTCATCTGGAGAGAAAGGAGACTCACACAGGCTGAGCTCCTCAAGAGTTGGTGCCCAGCCCATGGCTCGGTGCCACTGGGAGCACATTTTAGTTATGAACCCTCTCTTGCCTAATACAGAGTCCAAAATGGGAGACTTATGCTAGTATTTTGCCATGGAAATAAATGTTTGTGTTACCTGATAGTACTTATCTTACCAGTATGCAGAAGCTTGGTGGTATTTGCGCAGGGATTTATTTGCATTTTCAATTGTATAGCACCTAATGGGCACTGGAAAGCCTTACTCAGCTCTGCAGTGCTATTAAATTTCAGTCTGTGGCTTTGCCACAGCAAACCCCACCGCTGCTTTTTCATCGTCGATCTCTGGTGTTGAAGGCAAATTTGTGGAGTCAATGCAAATCGGGAAGCTCTGAGTTGAGGAGACCCCTGGAGGCAGTGACATCTGCCTGTCTTTGACAAGAATTTCTGAGACTGAGAGTAAAGTACTTAGAGTGACATTAAAAGCCTTGATTTGTTTTCTTATTTCATCATAATTTAATGTCTGAGTCCTTTACATGTACCTTCAGTTCTTCATTAGGCTGCAATTTTTTAGTTACTACTTCAGCGCAGGGCAGGACCTGGCAGCCATCCGGCAGGTCACTGGCACTGCCAGGACTCACCCCCTGGCTCCAGTCTGAGCCCATTTAAATGAAAAAGGAAACAGGAGATGGACAAACACCCAGAGAAACATTGCCTCAAAAAAAGTGACCCTCTGACCCCTGCATATTGGGTTTGACACAGTCCCCCCAAGCCTCCTTTTCTCCAGACTGAGCCCTCCAGCTCCCTCAGCCACTCCTTCCAGACCCATTCCCAGCTCCGTTCCCTTCTCTAGACATGCTCCAGCTGTCTTGTCATGAGGGGCCCAGAACTGGACACTGCTCTTGAGCTGTGACCTCGGCAGTGCCCAGCACAGGGGACAGTCACTGCCCTGGTCCTTCTGGACACACTATTCCTGATCCAAGCCAGGTGCCTGGGCACACCTGGGCTCACGTTCAGGTGCTGCCAACCAGCAGCTTTACAGCCACTCTGCACCAAGCCTGTCCCACCAGACAGCTGATGTTAAATCAAATCTCAACTCAGATGAAGTTGTGCAGCCTCCACTTTGGTTGTGTCTCTCTCCTGCACACAACACTGGCTGGATGAGACCCCTGCACAGGGCAGCTGGGGCAGCAGCGACCAACACAGTCTCAGGCTGCCTGGAGACCTTAAGATGAATGGAAGGACTGAAAAAAAATGTAGAAATATGTTGTGCGAAAAGTCCTTGAAATCAGCCATTTCCGTCAGCCTGGAACATCCCAGAGCTGAGCAGAGTCAGATGCATGAGCCCCCAGATGAAATAGCACCCCCTGATGAAGTGAGCTATGTGGGTGGGATTTGGTTTATTTTTTGCAGTTGTGACGTAATTGAGGAAGGTAAGAAGAATGAAACACATAGTCAGTGGCCCAGCACATTTTTTTTTATGATGCAATTCAAACCACTAGAAAATTCCTTAGTTATGCAAGTGCACTTTAAACCATAATGTAATATCCACACTAGAATTTCATTTTTTCTCAATTCACTGCTTTGTGAACTTATTTCTAACACCACCCCTTCTTAATTCTGCTTGGGGTTTTAACTAAGAAAAAGCAATATTTCCATGGCCAAACAAAGCAGAAGTGGCCCCAAGATGCAGATGAGGGCAATTGGGAAAGGCTCACGTGAAAGGACACAAAAGCCCATTGGGGTGAAGAATGCACCATTTCTTTTTCAGCAGCTACAGCTCAAACCACAACCCTGGGTTTTCAACAACATGGAGCACGCTGGCAGCAGGACCTTCATGTTGAGGAGAGAATTTTAAGCTCTCCCAACTCCTCTGGTACCTCAGAAGTTGCCGTGCTTGGCTGTTGAGGGAGAAGGGCTTGACATAGGCACTTGTTGCTCCAGGCCTGGAACTTTTACATATACAGGGACACAAAGTCCCTTGGTGGGCCTGTGTCTCTTGTTCTCCCTGATGCTGCTGCAGCAAAGCACCCCAGTTTGAAAAACGAAAAGGGGAAAGGGAATGTAGTGTTTAAAGAGAGGGAATGTAGTGTTTAAAGAGATGCTGAACTCACTCATTAAATTATTATTTCAATCCCCCTCCAGTGGAAAATAATAAATCTGGCATCACTGATTCTCACATCCTTGGTCATGGTTCTTTCTGGCACCCTGGGCTCTATTTACATTTCCCTTTGGCTCCCTGAGAGGGAGGTAAGCAAAGCAGGCCGAGTTCCAGAGTGCAAGGAGTGAGTCAGAGCACACTTCCACTGAGCTGCCGTCACGGCAGCACTCCTGCTCAGCAGGGTAACCACAACGGGGACAGGGACACATGCTGACAGTGACATGGCTTCACTCCCGTGTGGAACAAACACAGCACCAGTGCCGGGATGTTTAAGTTTTCACCTCGGCAACTGGAAGAGTGTCAACAGCAACTCGACTGTTAGTCAGCTGTGTTTCCAGCATGAACATTGAGAGGAAGGATGATTTATTGCTGCATTTTAAGCCCAAAGATGAAATGGAAAAGTGAATTAACATTTCAGTGGTAACCGCTTATCAATGGTTGGGGTGTAGCATTTCTGCTGCATTTAAACAACACAGAATCATCTGCAATTTGCCAGTGCAAGTGCAAACAAGAACTTGAAAGAGCAGTGGCATCTTTTTTTTTGTTTTTCCTTCTCCCTGGCTAGAATGTCTATAGCAAGCTTGTGTACGCTTTGTAGTATTTTTTCTTATCATGACAATTTAATTTTTTGTTTGCTATTTTAAGGGAGGAAAAAAATCCCAACTTTTTCTTTAATGATCTTCACCATGGTGAACTAAAAAGCTTACAGCAGCAGATTCTGGCATTTTCTGTTTGCACCAGTCGGTCACTAGTGATTGATCTCAGAAACCAGGCTTCATTTTCTAAGCAAAATAAGCCGCAATTGGCAAAACTTGATTAAAGTGAGTGGGGTTATATCTGATGTGGCTGTTGCCACTCATTTCAGGTTAATGACTTTCTTTTCAACTACAGAGGAAATGCAGAACATAGAACCCAAGAAGTACATATTATTTTATAATGTATTCTTCTAAACACTTAAGTGATTTGAATAGGCCATCAAACTACTAGAAAGCCCATCAGCATGTGAAATAAACTCCTGATATAGCTGCTGTAGTTTGTGTTGCTATCCTTACACAGAGGTCTGCCATGAGAGAAGCTGCTTGTCGGGCTGATGTTACTGTGAAATTCAACATGCAAAAATTGCTTCTGTGATTGTGAACTAAATATTAAAAAAAAATTGAGGGGTCTTAACTTTGCTTCCTGACTTCTGAGCCTTTATGTCCTAGTGGATCCATTGTGGCTTTCCTCTAAAGAGTATGAAGCCAGAAAACATCTGAGATCCTGACACAAACAGTGCTCATTTTGTCATTGCTCTGTGTTATTTCCCATCAGACAGAAGAGCTCCTTTTCGTCTCATTTCTGAGGGACCAGAGACAGTGAGAGGAAGAAGAATAGGTGAAATTACATTTCGAGAGGTGCAAATATAAAACTGACAGGCTTGGAGACAACACGCTTCATTCAAATGGCTATTTGCAGAGCAGCTCCTCTGCAAGATAACTCATGGCATGTGAAGAGGTCCTGTGCACAGAAAACAGTCTGTCATGGTAAAATAAAGAGCCCTGAAGCTGTGAAGTCTGGCATAGCTGTAAAAATAACTTTCGCTTGGGAGGGGAGGCTGGGAACCCTGTGGCTCCCAGTTATTTTCAAAGACAATGCCTGTGCTGCAGCAAGGAACACAGAGGCTACCATGGCTCCTGCAAATCTCTACCAAACCATCAATTTAAATTACTATCAAAGATTAAAGGCAAGTGTAATCCTATACTCTCTTGCAACTGCATTAATTATTAAGGCAACACACAGAGCTCTGTAATTGGCTCCTGCCTGATAGCACAGCACTGAGTTTAGGGTAGTGGCAGACAGATCATGATTACATACGATTTTGGGGAGTTTCTGGCATGGGGGAGAGGTGACTTCTAGCACTGGAAATAATGTTAGAATCAGGCTGCCTTTCCTGTAGCAGGGGCTGGGAGGGAGGAGGGGGCAGCTGAGCAGTAGGGGAAGCAGGGGTGCAGTGCTGAGCCCCCCTGCCCACTGCAACCTGAAATTAAACAGTGACACTCCCAGAAGGTAACACACAAGGCAACACACCCCCAGACAAAAAAAATACCCTTTCCCCAACCCTAGACCAAAAAACCCAACCCTGTTTCTGCTCTGCATAAGTACAAGCCACTGTGTCAAGCTTTATGCAGCTGTGACAGTGTTTTGCTTTCATTTGGTTCATTTTATTGGGAAGAAGTTCATTCCTTCCACCAGCCAGAAACCAGCCAACCCCTGCAAGGGCCCTGTCTCCCATTCTTTACTACAGTTATAAAGTGATTTATAAACAACTTTACAAAATGGGGCCACCACACATTTGAAGAGCACCTGGGAGTGCAGGTATGAAAGCAAAGTCCAGGGTCTGGCAGCAGATCTGCAGTTACTCCAAGAGTTGGGAAGCTAAGTAAGGGACCAGACAAGGTACCTCTGCCTGGGACACATAGTGGCCTCAAGGAAGAGGCCACCTTCCTGGAAGAAGGAAAGCAGAAAGTACTGTAGTCATTCTTGCAGCACTTAAGTCTGAAAATTGAAGACAGCAGTGGAGAAATTGGCACCAGTCGCTTCCCCTCCTCAGGCAGAGTCTGGCTGGGGAGGGGGTCCCTCAGCAGGCTCTGGGCAGGCCACGTTGTGGCCGCTCAGCAGCAGAGACCACCAGGACAACGCCAGGAAATTATCAGTCAAGTTTAATGCATAATAAAGAAGTAAAACTACATTGGCATATTTAAGACAAACACTTTTTTTTTCTATGCACACTATCCACTGGACAGTCCCCTTTTCAAAATAACTACTTTTAAAAGTCCAAGACAGTTTTTCAGAAATTCTTCACATATTCAACCTTCCACACTTCTCTTTTTTTTTTTTTAATTTGTCTGAGAAGGAAAAAAATCATTAAACCTGAAAACATTTACATTGCAAGCCACTCAGAATGCGTAATTGGCATACAATAACCAATGTATAACAATTGTGTTTTACTTAGTTCACTTTGTTCATCAATAAAAGAATATAAAAATCTGGTTCAACTGAGTGTTATGTATTAAAATAGATTTGTATAGTACTGCACAGTTTCTCCCGGAGTTGTGAAAATGGTTGAAGGGACCATGTGCTGCCTTGTGATGGGCGGTGGAAAAAGCCAGTCCCTCATGTGTTTTTTTGTTTCTTGGGGGTTTTTTTGGTTTTTTTTAAATTTTTTTTTTATTAAAAACAAAAAAAGCTATTCATCATCATATGATATGCTGATGTGAGAGACTAGCCTTGTGTCCTGCTCTGGTGGCTTTCCTTAATCACCTGTTGTGCTAATTGACAGAGAACTCATAAGGACAGAGATGATGGCACTGGGGGGTGTGAGTTGGGAAAACCGAGGTGTCCATCACCACTTTCCCAGGCAGCCACAGGGGACAGGGCCCTGGGGGCCAGGTGGGCCCTTGCAGAATCAGGAAGACCAGCTAGAGAAATGAGCAGGCGCACTGGGATTTTCTCAGGCTAATGCTTAGTGCTTCTCAAAAATGCTAAAATCCAACAAAATATTAAAAAGGAATCAAGTTTCCCAAAAAAAAAACCCAAGCCCCTTTTAATTTTCCATGCCCTGTCCCTCCCCCAGAACTCTTGATATTATCCAGTTCGAGAAACAACCCCTTGAGGCAGTTTTTTTCCTGTACCTTTTCAGCAGATATTTCTACAAGCAAAAAATAAAAGTAATACTACTAATAATAATAATAATAATATTTTTTAAAATCATATTACATATTTTTAACAATAAAAATGCAGTACAAAAATGTTAAGTTATCTTTTTGGCATATTATCTGTACTGTCAAGAAACAGAAAACCAGAATATTGATTTGCTTTTTTCTTTTAAAAAAACCTTCAAAATTAACAAAAAGAAAAACACAAAATAATATCTTTAAAAAATGAAACCCAAACTGCCAAAGATATCCACTATTGGGGTTTACGCAAAACCTTGCACAAAAACTCTATGAGAAAAATACACTGATAGCAAAATAAGTAAAAAGAACCTGCAAAAAAGTAAGGAGTTTTACGGTCATATTTTTTAAAATACTTCGGAATGCGTATACAGAAGCATCAGCATGAAAATACGTCAATATTTTACTAGAAATGCTAACTTCATACAGTTTCTTTATTTAAATATCTGCAATTCTCAACTCTAGTAATACTGAAAAAACCAATTTTTTGTTTCGAAGGCTCTGTGAGTGTCTGTGACTCTATTCTGGGCACAACAACCCCATTTCCAGGTCTCCTGAATCAACGGGGCCAAATTTGTTCCTCTGAAAACAATCCATGTCAAGTCCTAAGTGTCTCAGTTTCTGGTTTTCTCACTGATTCTGCTCACACATATAGCTTTCAGCCCAACTACTTCTCTACTACCTCACTAACTCCTTTTCCCTTAAAGCAGAATAGAAAGCCTGTCTGCTCCCCACAAAGGGCTCTCCTATCGGACATGCTTTTCCTGTTCATCCTCAGTCATTAAGGCCAACATAACAAAACAAAATCTCATAAGCACTGAAGGTCTTGGCAAATACAAAACTGCAGCACAACCTGGCTCCATGGGAACCTGCTGCCACAGTGACCTACAAACTGGGCTGACTGGTCTGCAAGTGTCTTTGTGTATCAAAACTGAGATTGTTCCTTCTCTCCTTTGTTCCAGTTTCATCTCTCCTCTGCTCACGTGCATAAAGTTTCTCGTCTCCCCTTCCTCGGCCCTCACGCAGCTGACTCTGTCAGTTTTTACTCTGCGACGGCTGCAAGGCTTTGTGCATGGCAGCAGAGGTAGGGGAGGGTTTGATCCAGGGGACGGATAGCAGGGAGGAGGTGGTGGTGGTCGTCATGGTAACCTGAATCATCTGCTCATTTTGTATCAGTCTAATGAGGGTTTTGAGACGTTCCAGTGATGACTGAGTCCCTTTCTGCTGGGCCAACAGGTTGGATTTTAGCTCTAAGCATTTCTGTCAAATAAAGAGAAGAGGAGAGAGAAGGAAAGACTGAGAATACATTGAAATCAGTGTCAAACATCTCTCCAAACATCCTTTTATGCCTTGAACACCTGTCCTGCTCAAATGAAGTATATTCTCCTCTGGAGATAGCAAAACCACAGCTTAAGAAATTGAGTAATCAACAGTGCTGCACACACTGCAGCAGCTGACTGAGGGGACAATATTTTTCCGAGGTCAAACGCATTTGGAGGACGTTTCCAACCTCATCCTGTAGACAGCCTGGCTGGAATGCCTTCTGCACTCTGCAGAGATGGCTGGCACGGCAATGCAATAACTGTGTTATTGGAAATACAGAAGGCACCACTGGGGTCTCTCAGTCTTACCAAAGGACACTGATAAACGCTTGAGGGATGAAACTCACCAGGATGCATTTTGTACATGCCACACTTTTCAGGGAGTCAGTACCATGAAAATACATTGATTTCACTGAACATGATACCAATACTTTTCTGGCAGAAAACTTTGCTCCTAGACACAACTGTTACACCAGAGCAGTCACAAGAAAGCCATTGTCCCTCAGGGTGGCCAAACCGCACCCTGCAATCATGTGCAATGTTCCATACAAACCTCCATGCAAATGAGCAGGAGCCAAACGAAGGCATCCCTAATCTTCTGCTTCTCCAAGAAGAGATAGGAAGAATCAGTAATTCTCCCTTCCCAACCTTGGACTGCTGCAGCCAGCACCCAATTCTTCTGCAAGGGACAGACACAAACCCTGAGCCTGTCTGCAAGATGGAAGAGGACAGTGGCCTCTAATATCTGAAACCTGTTCTCCTTCTCCCAGTGGGTCCAGGAGTCTACCAAACTAGTTACTTGTCTGCAGATTGTTCCTCTTCAGCTATGGTCCAGCCTGCTTGGGGGTGGGGATTCTCCATTCCTGGGAATTGGGAAATGCTCACTTGAAAGAAAACTTGTTTGGAAAGCAACCGTGTGGAACTGCGCAAGAGGTTGGTTTAGAGAGATCAAATTTCAGATGAAGGATAAATCATGTTCTGTTTTTACCATTGCACCTGTGGGGTGTATGAGAGTGTTCTTTTTCACATAAGTCTCTGTTAAAACGTCAGAATGAAATTGCTCTGTGCTGGGACACCTTTCATTGCTTTTCTCCTTTTAAGTGGATACATTTCCAATAAATATAATCATTGGCTGATATTACCATTTAAATAAGACAGTGTTGCCTACTGAAAGAACCTGATTCTGCTTAGGTCGAAATCTTACTGATTCTGACAGCCCTGACACACACCTGATAGCCAACTGCTTTTCTTTTACCAAATTTCTGAGTCCACTGCGCGCTCCTACCTACTTCATACACGTGTGGTTCCATCAGCGTTCATGGTGGCTATACACATGTACAGGGAATATTCCCCACTGTGATGCCTTTTAATAAGTCACTGCTTTTCCTTCCACTGTTTTAAATGTGATAAATATTTTAAGATGCCTCCTCTGGATAACTGCAGTGGTAAAACAAGCAGTGGCCTGTTACTCCTGCAGGTGCCACTTTGATTTTTCCAGGGTAAGGAAATGTGAAATATTGATTGGGACTGCCATGCAAACTAACAGCTACTTCTTAGGAGTGAGGTAGCCCTGAATCAGTCCTTTCAGCCATGAAGGAGAGGAATTATGGCTCTGAATTCAGCCCGTTCAGCCAGAGACTGCTCCTCGTAGCATAATATATGTGGGACACATCTCCAGCCAACATTTAGCTTTGAAATGAGTTTGGAGAGATAAAATGGTTATGAATGCATTTCCAGTCATGGAGAGTTGTTACAACATTCAGCCCCTCAGACTAACAAAGATGGTTATTTCTGCTTAATATCAATAATTTTGAGCTAACGGACAAGCAGCTACCACTGGAGGACACTCTTGTGACCACACTTTTCACCTAGAGAATGGAAGTGCCTTGAAGTCACTGGGTAGCTCAGAGCTATGGATGGCATTACAAGGAAAGCAGCCATGGCTATTTGGGGGTTTTTTGTGTGTGTGCCACAGGAGTTCAAGTGATTTCTCCTTCTCAGCCTGCCAGAGTGGCTTGCTTTTGTGCATAAAGGAAATTCACATGTACTTCCTCAGAGAGAAACACATTCACACTTGAAAATCTGGAGCTTGGGAACAGAAATCATTTTCTAGCTGCAAAATATCATGTTTTCAGCTTAAATTCTTTATTAAACATCTCTGCAGGAGACTCTGTGTCCCCAGTTAGGTGTCCTACCTTCACTGCATTGTTGAGAAGTCGATCTTTTTCTTCTAACTGTCTATGCTCACTCTTCAACTCACTGCTTCTCTTTAATAACTTTCGCTTCTCTTCTTCTTTGACTGTGGAACAATAAGATTAAGGATATAGAGGTTAAGAAAAGGGCATACTGTGCACTTGAGGACAGAAAGCAGAAGCAGGTATTTTGCATGGTGAGTTTCAGATCTCATTAGCCTTTTGTCAGCAGGTATAGCCAAAGAAATTTGGAGTTTCTGTTTGCAGGCATTTCTTCACTAAAAGTGTGGTTGGGCATTGTAAGGGGCTGCCGAGAGAGGTGGTGGAATCCCTAACACTAGAGGTGTCGAAGGAATGACTAGACATGGCACTTAGTGCTCTGGACTGGTTGACAAGGTGGGGATCAGTCACAGGTTGGACTTCATGGTTTTGGAGGTCTTTTCCAACCTAAATGGTTCTGGGATTCTCTGCATGTGTCTACATCAATGGTTAGCACAGAGGAGGATAACCCAAAAGCTATAGTGCACCTTTAAGATTAATTAAAATTCATCCTTAGACCACATGTGATCCTGGAGGTCTCCAAGAAAGAGGTGGAATGGTATTTAAGAAGAGGTCAGCCCCTTGGAATGGTAATAGTTAGTGATCCTGGCTGAAAAGCACAATTAATAACAGTTCCAGACCTCTGTAAAACTCCTTACAAATATGATCTAGTGCCCCAAACAGCCCATTGTAAGAGTGCAGCAGGGAACTAAAAAAGAGTAACACTCAGTGCACAGCTGTCACATGGCATATGACCCTAGCGACTGCCACACCAAATAATACTGAAACAATTAGAAGCTGGTATTGCTGTGGTGTCTGAGACACTAGTCTGGCATTGTGCTACATACCCAATTACATGGCTCTTCTTAGCCTCACAAACTATGATTCTGCCTCAAAATCCTGTTTTCAGCCCTGTTCCAGGGAAGGCACCACTTTGATGACAGCTGCCTCCAAAGAGTGAAGTTCCTGAGAGATTAATCTCAGCTTCCTTACAGAGAGAAGATGGCAAAGGAGCAGACCGAGGGGAGGGGGAGAGAAAGGACCTGCTCTTCCCAGCCACTTATGGCCCTTTGCTTACCTACACCATCAGACCTGGAAGCATTATAAAACTACATTGATATTACTATTAAAAAGGACTCAAATGGCATTGCCCGTTGTGAGCAGGGAATCCCTCGTCGGTGGCTGTGTTAATCCCTACCTGTTTTATGAGTAACATAGGAGTGAACAATAGCCAGAGTTCCAGTCCATGGCACACTGTCATCTTTCTGCAACGCCTATAAGCCCAGAACACAATAAAAGGTTAGGACTCCACAAAGAGATGCATTAATGTTTCCTCCAGCCTTACAGCTCAGCAGGACCAGAACTTGAGTCATTGTCTCAGAACATAAAAGTGATCTCAAGGCTAAGCACAAGGAACTCTAAGGCACAGTCTACACTTTAATGGCACTTTAGTGTTTTAGTAATAGTTTTCTTGCTCATGCAGTCAGCATTATTCACAGCAGCTAGACAGATTAGCATATCTGACATGACTATGATGAACAGTTGTGTGTAACAAACATGATTTAAAGAAAAGGAAGTGTTCTCCTCACAGCTTTCAGATCCACTGGTGAATAGTGTCTCCTTCTGACACTGCCTCCCTCATTTCTAAGATTTACGTTCTTTGTCTGCCTACATGCTGGTAGTGTTACTGTTAAAAAAAGAGCCAAAGGAAATGAAGAGACATTTTAAGAGGACAATTCTTAGCAGATGCGATTACAGGCAAACTACAGCACTCCATGTTCTAACTCTAGGATGGTGAAAATACCAGAAATAAATACTGCAAACTGCACTAAAAGCCTCTCAGTACTTCTTTAGCTAATGTAGTCCACCAGGCTATGACCACAGGTTAGATTAGTTTAGGGGTACACAAATTCGAGGTTTGTCCCATTTTCCCTTCTTGGCATGCCATGTAGCTTACCTTCTGTTGGCACTTTGGGCAGACCCAGACCCCCTTGGGGGAAGTTTTGAGGGGTGGGTCCAAGCAGTTGAGGTGATATGCTCTGGGACATGTGCCACAGGGCTGCAAATTAACTCCACGCTTGCAAGCAGTGCAGTGTTCGTCGTGGTGAATCTCGTTCTGCAAGAGAAGGGTGTTCTGGATAAAGTCAATCCATTGAGAACTTCTCTCTAAACAGCATTCAAAGCTTCTACTGCAGCAGACAGGCTCCCTCAAACATGAAACCTAACTGTCAAAAGGACCCTGACAGCTCCAGAAGACAGAAATAATGGGTGTATGATAGCAACAAGTACTAACAAACTAAAGAGCCAGAAGCAAGTTCCATAAATTGAAACAGAAATGTAAAACCCAACTTCATCAAACACAGGAGGGGGTTGACTAATACTGCCAGCTTGTGACAGAGGAATTATTTCATGGGTTTTTTGCCAATGTGTCACTCCAACACATGTATCCCCATGCACTGCTCTATCCTGGGTCAGAGTTAGCGTGGGGATCACTTGTTTTTCAAGCCCAAAGCAGAAGGAAGCAAGCAAGAAAAGGATTCTGGGGAAAAAAGCACAGTTCCATGTTTCTTGCCCATTGCCTCAAAAAGCAGCTGGGGAAACAGGAGGCTTGTAGCACAGCCTTGTACCCTCTTTTGTGAGCTCCTCTGGCCTCTTTCTCCCTGGCACTAATTATCTCTGCTCAGACTTCTCTGACAACCTTTCTCCAAAAAGACTGACTAGTGCTTTGTCTGAAGCAATACACAACATGAACTAAGACCCATCAACAAAGTTACAATGTCATGTAGTAAATTGCTATGCTAATCTGGTGACAACATTAATTTCTCTTTTTATAATTACATGCATTTTAATAAAGGAGATACTGATTTTGAAACTCTCATAGCTTGTGAATCATTATAAAAAAATCTAAAATTTCCTACTGGTTTTCCAGGAAGGAGAATAACAATTTTATATGTATTAATTCCAAAAGCATATTTTCATTTTTAGGAATATTGATTATAAATTTTCATGGTAACTTTAGTCAAGCTTGTATCTTGAATTCTAAACCAGTGCTGTCAAAAAATCACTCTCCAAAACATTACTCTTTAGAATCTACCTGCTCAAAGAATCTTAATTTTAACCTCAACGTAAAGAAATTTAATCTTTACAAACTAGAATGGTTACTCATTTTTCTTATAAAATTTTCATCAAACCCACAAATCTGGGCTAGCAATTTCTCAATCAGTGGAATCTACAAAGGGGCTAAACTCAAGCCTCGCATATAAAAGCCCAAGAGTCTATCTCTTTGAAATTCTGGCTTAGAGGCTCAAAGATGTAGTTAAGTGGGAAAAGAGAATATTGCAATTAGGTATCTTGAGAGAGACTACAATAGTCAGAAGCAAGCACTGAATTACACAGTGATGAGAAAGACACCTGCTAATACACAAACTTTGCCACACATACCTTCGAGAATGGATCCTCATTTGCTAGCATATAAAAGAAGGGCAGAAAACAGATTAGTGGAAAATACATTGCTTCAGCGACTGCTAGTTCTCAGCTATGGGAGTAATTTTAGTCAAGCTGTGGCACAGGAGATCAGGACATTGCCAAAATTAACATGGGCAGGAAAGCATGTAATAGCAAGCAGTGGAATTAGCATCTGAGATTTTAAAATGTACATTGCAGGAATCCCATGCCCAATAGTCTGATGCTAAAAGGTCATAGTATTTGAAATGTTCAGAAATTTTCATGCAGAGGTCCTCTCCATATGCCAGTAGTCAAAAAGCCTTCCTTAAGGACCTCAGGGTGCTGGGTGTTGAACAAGCTGGCCCTGACCAACAAGGGACTTAACATGGAGTATGAAATGGGTGCCTTCAACTTATAGTTAAACACAGGTTTAAATGTTCAGCTGATTCCCAGACAAAATGGTCAGCTCTTTGTGGATGTGAGCCTGATGGTATCATCAACTCCTTCTCATCAAACTACTCCCATGCAAAACACCAGTGACCTCTTGATGAACTGAGTCTGTAGGGCTTGTATTCACAGCCTGATAAGAACAAGAACCACAAGAGCTCACTGGCAAGCTGGCCAAGTCTTCCAAAAAACCCAAAATATCTGCGGAATTCAACACTTTGGTCCAAAAATAAGAAGCCAGAAAACGTTAACAGTTTTATGGAAATGGCACAGTGGGTGGCAATTTTTGTTGCTGATTTTGTAGAATCACAGAATATCCTGAGCTGGAAGGACCCACAAGGACTGAGTCCAGCTCCTGGCCCTGCACAGACACCCCAACAATCTCACCCTGTCCCTGAGAGCGTTGTCCAAACACTCCTGGAGCTTTGGCAGCCTTGGGGCCGTGACCATTCCCTGGGGGGCCTGGTCAGTGCCCGACCACCCTCTAGGAGAAGAACCTTTTCTTGATACCCACCCTAGCCCTCTCCTGACACGGCTCCAGCCGTTCCCTTGGGTCCTTGCAAGGGGCTGGACCACACTCTCCTAGTGACAAACACTTGATGAACAGGCCTTTCTTTGGGTTAGTGAAGACAACCAAACTGGTATTTCTTTCCTTCTGTCCTCCTTCAGCTCCCTCTCTGATCAGAGTGGGAATATATCTGCATCAGTATGATCCCTCATATCAGACCCACCTGGGAGTCCCCTCCCGCCATTACACACTGGTTTTACACACTGATGTGTGCATACACGTGAAGATGCACACGTGGCCAGGCCTCCCACACATGTAGGAAGAGGAACACAGGAATAAAGAAACAGCTTCACCTAAGTTGGACTAAAGGCTGTAAAGCCCTGTGTCCTTTGCTAACAGCGCCCAGTACTGCCACTCCTGCACAGAGTGCAAGAGCAGGGCAAGTGCTGAGTAAATCTGTCTACTCCAGAAACATCCTTCTGATGTTGGCAGTTTATGTGCTTCCCTAATCCCAAGCTTTCATCTTCATTTTTATGTTTAACAGCCTTTGATAGATTTTTTCTTCCACAAGTTTTTCTACTTTTCCCAAGAATTGAAGTATACTTTGGTAATGAGTTCCATAAATAATCACAGACTTATAAAATCTGTAGTTGTCACCTCACATCCACAAATACATACACAGAGATCTACCTCTATATGACACCATGATTATTCAGGGGATACAAATGTTATTCAGATACACAGAGGCTTGATAATTGATGAGTGTTTTCTGCAAATGATACATGTCAGAGGAGGTGACCTCTTTCCAGGTAAGACATTTTCAGATAAATGAATCCTGATTAATTGACATTTTGATCACAATTCACAAGACTTGTTCTCTTCTGCATTTCCAGAAATGACAGTTGTTTCCCGATCATCATGGGGATTTTTTTCTAGTTTGTTTATTTGTCTTTTCAGCTCACTTTTGCTACAAAGTTTTAAACTTCTTAAAATATGTCCACTTCTCCCTTCTAGTTGCTGAAAAATGAAACTGAAGACAATACTTTTAAAGGAGCACTTCAAAAGAGAAGGGGCAGCCATCTCTGCACTGAAGCTGGAGAACTGCATCACTGCAGAACTAAGCAGTCTGGGACAGCACCTGTTTCAGTTCAGAGTTTGCACAGCATCCAGCATAACAGTGCTGGTGCACGTGCCAAAAAACCCACACAGAGGCGGGGAATTCTTCTATAAAGAAGTCCAGCTAAACATTCTCAGAATATGCATAACTCCAGCACAACTTCTGGATTCTGGAAAAACCAAAGGTACAGGACTCAAAGGGGAATTAATGATTAAGGAGAGAGGTTGCTGATTTCCAGGCAGCTGTGAGACAGCTGCGTCAGTGGAGCTCTGTCACTTGCCTAATTCCTTGCAAATGAAATGGGAAACATGTTGCGAAAGGAAGGTCAGAGATATGAAACCCTAACTTAAACACACCGAGGGTCTGGCAGCTCAGCTTGCTAACAATGCCGTGCTCTCCTACTTGTGTTTACATGGGAAAAACAGGTGCTATGCTAAGACAAATAAAAAATTACAATTTTAATTTTGAAGGTAAAACTAAGCAAGAAATAATGCTCTTTGCACTGGGGCTCACATGAGCCTGGGCTCCTGCCAAGAGGTATGTCATAGCTGTTTACTGTAATAACCTCTCCTGTCCTCTGAGGACATGCCTCTATGCATTAGAGGCATATGGTAAGTAGGCCAAGTGTCTGCATCTGGCACATGAAGTTTTGAAGGCAGAGAGAAGAACTGCTGCCTTTCAGTTGGTGCTCTTGTGGTGCTGGAAATAAGGCAGAAGGAGAAAGGTGAATCTCAAGCACTAAACATGACACTTGACAGGGAGATTAGACAAACACTGAAAAACTGTCAAAACTTCATATCTTAGTTATAAATACCCTGAAAATACTCCTAATACTGAAATAATATTTAACTTAGAAAAACGTCTGTCTTCCCTTACCTCTAATGCACCATGGTAGAGAATAAGTTATAAAGGCAAAACAAGGGCAAGGACCTTTACTTGCTTTGTCTCCTCTTCTGAAATGCAACTCAAGCCTCTCACTTTCTTCTTTAAAATACTACATGGGCCTTGCCTAAAGAATTACACTGTACTCAACATCCTCTGTGTTTCATTTCACATCTCCCAACTTTTTGCCCTCTCTATGTTGTACATTTTTTCATAAAATTCACTTCTTCCCATGAGCTAACCATGAGCATCCCCAAATGGCTCCTCTGATTTGCTAATTCTCAAGGCTTTTACTATTAAATTTTCAGCATCTGAAGTTCTTATAAATACATGATTGGAAGGCATCTTCAAGGTCTTCAGGTCTAGATTTACAGTTCCATCTCTTGGAAGCAGAAAAACTGTGGTTTTTAGCCCTTGTTTTTGAAGCAAAAGGTATGAGAAATTTGTAGTGCTTGAGGATGGGCAGCAGTTTCTTAAAGCTGGTGAAAAGAAGAAAATGAAAAGCCCCAAATAGTAATTATTTTACAATATATATTTTTAAGGACTTGGAGTTGGCAATACTACTTTCTTCAATCAGTTCTCTCACTGCGTGGTACTTACAATGCCAGTTTTTCCACTGATTGCAGAGGCTTTGGATCAATTTCTACACAACTGTGACCTTTAGCCTTATCCTTCAATTGTTTTTGCAGGAAAACAATTGATTTTCACTCTATACAAAAAAATGCAGGGTCCTTACACAAAGTAATGCCCTATGGCATCCTAACTCATATGAACTCCTACTAATACATTTTTAAAATGTCATTAGAATAGTAGTATATTCACTTAAAAATATGCTTACCTCTCGTTGAAAGGAACAAGGGGTTATTCAAATAATTCGATGCGAGGCGTTTCCGCTACAAGGGAAAAGAGACCAACCCCAGAGTTATTGCAAAGTGCTCTGGTTGTCTCTTACATTCCAGATTAACAGTCTCTATGGGCTTCCCTCATACCTAACCAGCTCTCCAAGAGCTACTTAGACTGACTGCTGACACATTCAGACAAACAGTTGCATGAGTTACCTTTCTAACAAGTTTGTTGAGCAGTTTGTTGTACATTAGATATTATTAAGAGGAGAGAAATACAAATTGCAAGTGTTATTGATGGGGTTGCAGGATATGTTGCACAGGCTAAAAAGAGCAAGGCTACAGCAAAAGTAACTCCAAGCCAAACAACGTCCATAATCCATAATTTTTGCTGGGAGATGACATCCCTATTTGCATACATAGAAATGGTGATGGATCTCTCACCTGCAGGAAAAAACATCACTACCTTTTTGACACCTCTCTAAAGTTCAGATGAACATACTGCGTTTAAATGCAATGAGTGAGGGCTTTAAAAAAGTATTTCCCTTTCAGAAGTGAATGTGCAGGACCTCAATTAGCTGGCAGTGATCTGCTGAGGTCACCAAACTTACAAACACAGAGCCCTGGAAATCTGTCTGAGGTCTTTAACTCATCTAACGCAGCCCATGGCCAGCCTGTCCGATGGCAAAGCTGTTGCCAATAGCAAGTCAGGCTTCATTAACAGTCTACACAATCCCAAGTTATTTCTCTGAGCCATCCAATACTTGTACAGCAGAACTGGAAACAGCACCTTTTTCCTTCATTAGATGTAGCTAGATTCTGCTTGGAAGAAAATTAGAGGGGCTTTGCTAATGATTTATTCTGTGGTGAGTAAACAGTTGTCTTATACATGGGTGCCTGCCAGTCTGTTAATGAATTTTGAATAGACGTTTCTTACTTCAAAAATTAACCAGCCTGAAACTTAACCCTTTCCTATGAAAAAAAAAGGCTACTGAGGGTAGGAAAATAGAATGGTATTGCATTTTTTTTAAGAACAAAGTTTTGAAAAGAAAATGCACAACATTCAAGTGAAGACATAAGATGGTCACATTTTTGCATTCAAGGTAGTATCACCTCTACAGATGCTGAACTCCTGCTGTTTCGAGAGGCATTGGCAAATAAAAAGCCTAATTTATATGCAATTTCAATTTAAACAATCATGAATTAAAGATCATTAATGTAGTAGACTACATTAAACTGCACCAAAATGCCTGAAATGCCACAAATACCTCAACTCACTGATTAGCAAATCAATCTGAGCAGCTAATTGATCAGAGAAAACCATCTGCCTCCATTTTACTTGAATGACATTCCCCATGGTCAGTACTTAATGACAGCTCCTAATGAGGGCACAGCTGATCAGCCACAGGACTGTTTCCCAGACATTTCTTTCTCCACGCCATCCTTCATTTCAGCATATGCTTTTGAGAATAGATATGATGAGGAGTGTGAACTACAGGTGCAGCAGACCTAGCACATCTCTTCCACCTCTGCTCCAAGATACTTGAGTTTGTCACAAACACCAGTCTGGCTACAGGCACAAAACTCTGCTGCAAATACTTTAATAATCAGAAGAAAAAAGTCCAAGGCACTGCAGGTTTAATGCTAGCAAGGCTAAGATTCCTACTGTGTTAAATATTGCATGTACGGACATCAGTATTTGCACTGAAGAGAATAGCCGAGGAGTTCTGAAGAATTCAATTGCCCAGAGCTGCTCTGGAGTATAAAAATCTCCAATATTTTCAAAAAAAGGACAATGAAGTGACTCAGCAGCTTGACTGCAGCGGGGGGTTTCTTCTTAGCCTCATCTGTCTGCTGTCTGCCAACAAATATAGAAATCTGAAATGCTGGCATACCAAAAATTCTGCATCAAGAATAATCACTTTCTTTATGCTTAAAGAACTCAGAACACAGAGAAGTCTTGCTTAAATGGAGAGCTGGCTACAACTGAGTATCATTTCAGCAGAAAGTTCAGACAGTAACCCTAAACTGTGCTGAAATGTTAAAGGTGAAATTTTAATTAGCTGAATAAATGCATATATGTTAGTTTAAAAACAAAGAAAAAAAATTCAGAAAAAGTTAAGCCTGTTTATTTACTGCTTTTACACCAGGTTTGTAATCCAATATTACACAGGACTAAATTCTGATACTACTATAAATGCAACAGTGTAAGTGTAACAGACAACAAAGATTATCCAGAGCATTTTATTTTTAATTGTGCATTATTATATTTATTATGCAGGCTTCTATACCCCCTGTATAGCACACTGATTCTTAAACCAACACATTCCCTTTATAAGTGTCACTAATAAAAAAACCCAAAATTCTTCATTTATTATTTGGCCCATAGGAAAACAGAAATAGCAATGCATGTTTGAACATAATGCAGTACTTCTGTTCTCCAGTTATGATCTAAAGGGACTGCCTTTGCAGGTGAAAGAGTAATTACATCTCACATTAATTTCATTCTTTTGGCCTTTATTAAAACTAAGATGAATTCTAGTTTGGAGCAAGTAATATTGTGGGATCAAAACCTGTCGCTTAGCTACTTTTTTTTCTACATCAATATGTCTCTACAAGTAACTGTGGGGTTCTGCATTCATACATATTTTTGTAGTAAGAAACACTTAGACCTTTTATTGACATGAAACTTGGTAAAAAAAGTGAATGATAAAGTACCTCTGTTTCCAAGAGTCCACTGTAGGCTGGATTTGCTGTGCTTCTTCTCTTTCTTTCCTGACGCTTGCTCTGGATTTCTGTAACCATGGAAAAAACATGAACAGTGTATTTCTCAGTCATCAGGGAAAAATGTAGATCTAACTTGTTAAGCAAGATGCTCTAACGCTCAACTCCTTGGGCTTTGTGTTCATTTTCAGTTTCTAAAGTATAATTGGGTTGCATCAGCATTGATATTTGCTGCAGTTCAAGGTTTGACATTAATAAGCTTTTCCTTGTGAGATTCAGAATACAGGCATTTTTTATTTTTTCCTTCCTTCAAGGTAGACTTCTGCTGCCCTACAAGATGTTTATTATGATCTCTTCAGACACATATTCATCACGCATCATCAAACAGCTTTCAAAGTATTCTCGATATCTGCTATTAAGAAAAAGGAAGCATTTAAAACAATTAAGCCTTGTAGTTTGTATCATATGAAAGCACAGAGGACCTTTTAAATTCAATTTACATTACATTTCCTCTGTGGAGGTTAGAAAAAGCATGGTTGGAATGGCATGGCTAGATTCAGTTCTAACTAGGGCGTGATGATTTATCCACCCAGAGGCATACAACTTCACAAAACACTGTAAAAGGCAGCACAAAGATGGGCTCTTTGGACTGCAGCCCTGGCCAGAGAAGGGTGAAACACAGGAGAACTCCCTTCCACTAAATGGTGACGTCTGTTGAAGACAGCACATGCTGAGGACTGTGTTTAGCAATCACTAGCCATGTGCACACGTCTGTAAACACAGAGAGAGGGAGCAGTTTACTTGGCCACAGAAATCTGCAGACTTAATGCTACTTTGATCTGAGCTAGGATTTCATTATACACCATATGGAATTTCTTTTACCAGCTCTTTATATCAGTTAAGAATGCTGGAATTATTACAAGCATGTTTTTTAGAGCCTATTATTTTGATAATAAGCCCAGAAATAATTTAGCAAGGAGAGCCACAGAGCATCCATCCCATGACATAAGGGTATGCTCTATTCAAAAATATTTCCAATGTGAATATAGTAAGGCAAAGTTTAGACTCTACACTGAGGCACCAGAGGGATCTAAATGCCCCCGTGGTGGTTGTACCTCCATTCTGTCTTGCTCTAAATACATCTCAAAAGGAGAGGAACTGGCAGGAGCCAGTCTGGTGTCTTTCCTCAGTGAGCTAAAGAGGTCTGTCTCAGAACATGCTCAGCACCAGAAAATGGCCTTCAGGGTACTGAGCAAGATCTCTCACCTGTAAAGCAACATAAGATACAGTCAAGCTTTCAGGGTGTTAATGATACATGGGAATTGGATCCCCAACACTTAGTTCTTGTTTCCAGACACCCTTTGCAAGCGTTGATCATTCCCATATACCACTTTAAGCACTGCTACAGTACAGGGTGTCAGTATTGTCAGTCACGTCTTGGACATGGTGTCCCTAGAAATGAAGCCAACACTTTGCATGGATTTTATACTGGCCTGACTTCCAAGATATTTATTTAACACTTTTCCTTCACAAAAGACTATTAGCTGACCCACTGCTCTTAGAGTGATGGATGCATCAGAAGGAAGCTAGATGGACAAGAAAAAACAGAAGAGCAACTACTGGCTGGGTTTTCCTATAGCACAGGGACATGTCACCTCTCATGTTCAGAAGGTGTCTTCTCCTAGGGTAGTTTAAAGAGCAAAAGCAGGCCTGTATTCACAGCCTGACACAAGCTGTCACATGCTGCCACGTGACTCAGGGGGCTGCACAGAATCTCACTACCAAAAACTGTGTGATCCAAAGCTGCACTGAGATGTGAGATAAACGCCTCAGCTATAACGAGACTGGCAGCATCCTGTTAACATCCTCTGTGCTATGCAGACTCCAAAACAGAGGATATTGTCTGGGTAACAGTTCTGTCCAACTGCAAAAGTATTTCCTATGAAATGGTCATGTGGCTATCCTGAAATATCCATCCCAAAGCTTCCAGGCTCTTTGACAGCATCTAAAGGGAATTGTGCCTCAGTGTCAGCAGGGTAAGTGCTACACACAGATCCAGTCAGAGCCACGAGAAGAGAGAGGGTTGTTATTGATGTGTCAGTTCTTGTAAGGGAAATGCTCTCAAGGCCCAAACATAACAGAGATGTCACAACTGAGGAACCTTGGTGATGCCATAAAACAGAGGAAGTGGCCGTCTGCTGACTCTTTTCTCAGCAGTGTGAGCTGGAGCCATGGCTCTTGCAAACAGGCTCAGGACCCTGGTTAGTGAATCCAGGGCTTGCAGCATCTTGGCACCCCTGTGGCAGTGCAGAGAAAACGCTGGAGTTAGGACAGGCTCGGCCTTCCACAAATGGTCACAGGGATACAAGATTGTGACTTTCACTGATCCAGAAAAAGAAACAAAGAATTCAACACAGCAGAGTTTTCTGTATACATAACTGGGCCAAGCATCTCACAAAAGGACAGTGATGGATCTGCTGCTCTCTGCCCTTCTTGGTCCCAAGTTAAAGAGAAAATTTCTTTGATACATGCAACCAAGGCAACAGAAAATATCTGATGGAGTTTGAATCACACATATGGTAGATACCTGGAAAGCAGCTTTGGAAGAGGCATTGCTATGGTACAGAGATAAAAGCTGGCTGGGAGGAAAAGTAATAGCACTGGGAATAGATGGAAAGAGAGAGAGAGAGAGAGAGAGAGATAGAGAGAGAAATTAACTGAAACAGCTTGAGATGTACACCACCGTATGCAGCCATCAGAGAGGGAGAACACTTTCTTTATGGAAATAAAAATATGCATGCATCTATGTAGATCTAGAGTGGTTCTGTCAGTAACTTTGCCCAGACAGAACAAAAGCATACACTAGTGTGCTATCTTCTGTTACTTGTTAATTCAGATAAATAAGTATTGTGTACCTTTCAGAACTGGGTGTAGTAAAGTTGAATTAAATTTGTTTAAATTGATTAAATCATAAATATTCCACTAATCTAGATGAAAATATTTCAGGTTTTTAATTTTGTTACAGTAAACCAAGATATACATTTTTAGACTGACCTTCTTTTAAAGTTCTGCTTTCTAATTTAATTTTTTTTTGCACAATGGTAATGATAAGAGGTGTTTTAATAGCCTAGAGAAAGAGTTTCAATATGTTACAACCATGCACTGAATCACATAATTGAGCTATCTTATTCCTTATTCTATTAATTTAAAAAATAGAACCCAAACAGAAAAAATTAAACTGTAATACATTTGAAAAAGATGAATGAATTTGAAGATAGCTTTATGTTGGAGGCCAAACTCCAATGAGCCGCTGCCTTCATCAGTAAACACTCTGCATGGTCATCCTATGAGGCCCATGATGGCAATTTATCTTCAGGGAAAGCCGTACCTTGCAGACTGTCAGTCAGTGGAAGCAGCTGTGTTCATTTCCTGGTAAAGGCCTCAAAAGATTCCTCACACTCAGGCTCTGCAGAACAGAGCTCTTTTCCCAGGCAGGGAATGCTCCTCTGTATATTAGGTTGGAAGGCTGCTAGGTGGATAGAGGAATCCATAGAGAAGTGGATCACAGGCCTTCATCACAAAGTTAATTTAAAAAATGAAGAAAAACTGTAGCACTGTGAATTAATGATACCAAGTGAATAAACTTTTAATGACCCAATCTTGATAGAGTTTAATTCCAAGAACGTGAAATTGAGAAATGCACTAGAAGTATTAAAATAAACTGAACTATGTAACAAGCACTGTTTCCTGATAAATAGCAATGGCTGATCACTGTAAACATGACAGAGCACTGAAATAATAATCTTTAGCATGTTAAAGCTATAAGGGCATTTTTGACAGTTGTAATCACCAATTCTCATGAAGAAATACCCTTTCCACAGTAAATAGCTCTTGGTTGGAGCCATTTATTTAATGCTAGTAGGAATATAAAAAGTGAATTTGTCTGAAAGAATTGATTCTGTGGTATGAGTGTTGTAGCAGTTTGGTTCAAAATGTGCATCTCCACACTTGGTGTAGAACAAACAGAGCAGAGCATTACTTGGTGTTTTAAACATAAGGTTTAAATCCACACAATTTATTAGTTCCAATAAAATCAAAGGGCGTAGAATTATTCAAAATGAAGTCCTCTCTGTTGTAAGCATAATTTGCACTTCTGCATAATTTCAAATGTTCTATTTTCCTTAGACAAAGAAACCAAGAACCAGTCATCATTTCCACTTTTTTGATTATAAATCTTCTCCTCAAGTTGCTGTAGCTTTTTAATTTCCATTTCAATCCTTTACCATTAAGGGATTAAAAATGCCAATGGCTTAAAGTTTCTTTAAACTGCTTTCAAATTCTCAGTCACTGGGACATTAAATGATTTCCTAAAATGCAGATTTAAAGAGGAAAGACTGATAAATGGCAACAAGACACACAGGAAACCTGCTGCATATACTGAGGAGACATTACAATTCAGATGCTATTTTCTCCCTAATTCACAACCTGACTTAAAACCTAGAAACAGGGAGTCTTAGTAAAAAGAAATCAAGCTAAAATGATCGATACCTTTTGAGTCAGCAAGGTAGCTAAGCATGTGCCTAAGTCTAAAGCACATAAAAACTTAAGCTCAGTGCACAGGAAATTCCTAAGTATTTTGCTGACTATGGTCCATGGGATGGGTGGTAAATATCAATTACCATTTCTTGTGATCAAGGATCACTGTCAGCTGACACAGATACCAGCTTTCTCTCCTTATACAGGTGGAATCACACCAACTTGTCTTAGCTGATCTTGTAACTAAAACCATCAGGGTGTAGATCTTTTCTTAAAAATATCTGCATCATCTCTGTCCATGAGAACTAACCTATTTTACCACCCCAACCTGTCTCACACCACTGGCAAATTTTCTAAACAAACCCTTTTTTTCCCTCTCATCTATGATTTCAGAATGGCAAAGCTGAGGCAAAGAAAGGTACAAATCCACTAGGTTTTGCAAGTTATTTTTGGAAGGTTGGAGAAGTAAACTGAAAACTATGCAATACTTCATTTAACTTATGAGCAATATTTGTTTGAACTCATATTTGGGATCCTGGGAAGGCATGCTAGAGGTTCTCATGCAAATACAGGATCAGATGGGAAGTTTTTAAAGTTTTTGGCTATGTGGGGGAAATAGAGGGAAGAAATTCTTTGTGAGAGTAGTTGACTAATTTGCTTGAAATCTTATGAAACAAATGCCAGATTTTCACCACTATTTTACACATTATTCTGTGGAACTCTAAAGATAGCAGATGATCAACTCAAAAACTGGGAGTCCATCTCACATGGAGAGAGCAGAGGGCACTTGCTGCAGATCTGGGCAAATATCTTTGAACCTCACAGACCCATCAACCAGATCAGTGCTGGTCAGAGCCTTTGAAGGCTTTTTGTTTCACTACTTCCTCCAGCTGTTAACGTTCATTAAAGGACCATGATGACTGAGATCAAATACCAGCCTGTGCCAAGCGTGCTGGTACTTGCTGCAGGGCCAGTCCTCATTTCCCTTGAGCTGTACCATAAGTTGGGAGGCAGAGCTAAATAAGGTCACCTGCTATCATGAGGCTGAAAGGCACAAATGTTCAAAGATACCACTTCACCTGATTTTCATTGCACTTCAGAGCATGGTAGAAGCAAACACTGAGAGGGGATCTTGTTGATGTGTATAAATATCTGCAGGGAGGGGCCAGAGCATGGACCAGGCTCTGCTCCGTGGTGCCCAGCAATAGGACAAGAGGCAATGGGCAGAAACTGATGTACAGTAAGTTCCACCTGAACATGAGGAAGAACTTCTTTACCAGGAGGGTAGTAGAGCACTGAACAGACTGCCCAGAGAAGCTGTGAAATCTCCTTCTCTGGAGTGATTCAAAAACCATCTGGACACAATCCTCAGTAATGTGCTCTGAGATGACCACACTTGTGCAGGGAAGTTGGACCACGTGGACTCCAGTGGTCCCTTCGAACCTGATCCATTCTGGGATTCTGTGAGAATCACCAATTCTGTTGGCAGAGCAGACAACAGAAAATATTTCACTCAAAAACTGAACTGTAAAGCAACATAGGCCATCTTACCTTCTAAATGTTCTGTTGTAACCAGTCCCAGTGCTACCATGAAGGCAATTTTCTAAGGAAAAATTAAACAGGGGTTAGATTTTCTACTACAATAGTCATGGTAAGAAAATAAATAAAATTAGCATTGACAGAATAAAGCCAGTAAAGGTCTTTTAGAAATGTATCTGATTTGATTGTATAGTAATGTGAATAACTTTAATACAAGATATGCCTGGTTCTACTTGTATGACTATATGAACTCTAGCATTTCAAAGATTTCTGAAGCCAATGCTAAATGACTACTGATCTTACACAGCACGTGACCACAATTCAATCAATTAAATCAATTCTGTTTCATATTGCTAGCTGGATTGTTACTCCACTCTTCAGTGAAGTAATTTTGTATTATTATTACAATCTGTACATGGCACTGATTTTATTAGATGTGAGCAAGCTGTATGAAGTAAAACAAGGCAAGTTAAACTTCCACTGAACTGTACAACACTAAACAAGACATCTGAAGCATATTGAAAGTCTTCTTCCCTCAAAAAAAAAATCAAAAATTTCTCTTCCCAAGTTACAAAAATAATTCTGTGTGTATGGATTGTGAAGACATACACTGATCCAACATTTTCCTTTATTGAGGAGAGAACAAACATCTCCCACTAACACTGGTGAACTCATTTTGAAGCGAGGAATCTGATCTAAAATAATTCTCACAACTCTCATAAACTATATAGGCACAAACCATATCTTCATACTAAAAAATCTTCAAAACATGCTGATGCAGTAATAGGACAAGTACTAGAGCAGATTCTAAATTTTCTGTCAGTGATTTCTCATTGAAAAATTTTTCCTTGCGGAAGAAGTTTTGCTGAAGCTTTTATTGCATCTTTTTGAGAAAACTGAAATTACACTGTGTTGTTCCAAGCCCAAATTGAACTGAACTCCTTGGTTTTCAGTCGCATCTGTGGTACTCATGGGGCCTCGGGGATCTCTTCTTCTTTTTGCTGTGCTGAAAAATCTTGTCGGATCAAGTTACCTAAGTGGCATTTTCATGACGTGCAATTCCATGGGAGAGGCAGTCTGGCTATGAAACTCAAGCTCTTGGGAAATCCAAGCAAGCAAAGCCCACGGTCCAAGTCTGATGAAGCATACAAAGACCATAGGAAGATGCAATTATCATACTCATCCAAAATAAAATGTGTACACATGTTTCAACACTTGCAAGTCAAAATTTGTTTGACCTTTTTGTTTTGTGAAAAGCCTGATGATTCAACATTTCATTTCAGTTCAGGATAAAATCAACTAGTAAGTCACCAGAACCACAATTTCCTTTCTAATTCTGACTTTCACACAGTGAAATTGTGAAATCAAGAGCATCCTCACTTTGTAGATGAAAAGATGTAACTGCTGGGTGAATTCCTCAAAATCAAAGGGTCAAGATTGGACACCTCTACCGCTATTGTACCTGTGAAAATATCTTTGTCAAACAAGTGAACTAACACCCTCATAAGACAGGAATATTTCCTTTCCACAGCCTCCTGAGATTCCCACTCTCCCTGTAGATTAAAAAATGGTGGTGTAGAATTTCCTCACTGGCAATTTAGATATATTCATGCTGTATTTCTGCCTTCCATATCTGTGGTAATGACATACACGTTCATTTGCATGTCAGACTTTGATTTCAGTAATGTTCACTCCTTACATGCCTAAAACACCAGCCAGGCACAGTGGGAGCCCAACACCTGAAGGGAAAGATGAATATTTGATCCAAGATCCACTGTACAAATCTGAGAAGAAAATTAGGCAACTGAGTAGAATTACAAGCTTTACCTCATCTCCATCAAAAAGTAGCCATGACAGGATACTTCTCAGCACTGTGAGCAAAAGTAATAACAACATTTAGGGATGGAACCAGAAAGCTGGAACGGTTAACATGTGTTTTCCCAATTGAGTGCAGAATACCTCAAGTACCCCAACTATAGGGGAAGCACACATTTTCTGATGCCTTAACTGAAATTATTTGAGTACTGGAATGTTTGCTAAACAATTTCCTCTCTTCATGCTGAAATTGTTAGAATATGTATCTAATCATTGTAATGACAACATATTTGCTTAAAATACAAAAAGCCATCACAAATGGATTTGATAATTATCTCATAATTAAACACAGGAAGAGTTAGCTTTTTTTGGGGATTTAAAAGATTGCTCCTTTTTAAAAAATCCCAGTAGAAACTGTATTCTTCTTAACAAGCATATTATATTAACAGCATATTTGTTTTTATGGGTTTTGCTGTTTCACACTCCTGTAGCTCATTTGATTCATCTCAAAATCTGACTTCCACTGCAATGCTTTCCTTTCAAATATCAAAGGGTCCATAGTTTCTCCTCTGTGCAGGAAGCTGCAAAACCAAGACTTCAGTTTCTCCAGATTTTCAATCCCAGCCTAACATTAGCATTCAGTTCACGATTGCCACGTGTCTCTCTTGTACTTCTTAAGAGGGATTGGAAACACTAGTAACTAAACAACCAGCATTCATGGCAGCAATTTTTCTTTCAGATAAAAGCATTCTAGAATAAAAATGTTGCCAGATATGTAAAAAGTTTGCTAATATAAATTTTTAAATGAGTAAAAAGTTTTAGGCAGAATTCTGTTTCTTTCTGTGTTGAACTCAGGTCCCTTCAAGAAAAAATAATAGATTCAAAGACCCTTCAAAACACAACCCTTCAAAAAGTTCCAAACAAACAGAAAAAACCCCAAAATAACGCAGGGGTATTTTCTCCCCAGAGGAACAGCTCCCTTTTGTAATTCCTCCATTTCTTTACGGAAGTCATCCTGGTGGGAGAAGGCCCATCACTGGACCCATCATTATTGTCCATCCTCAGCTGAGCCCCACTGACGGCAAGGAGTGAGTGGCCTCCTCCTCCTCAGTCCTGGATCAGCTTCAGGGCTTCCAGGAGAATGATCAAGCCAAGAACAAAATACAGTAATTATCCTCCCTCTTCTCTGTTCATTAATGTACATTCAGTAACTGCATGTGGGATTCCTGGTTACTGGTAAGTCTGGTTATTTCTGGTTAGCTTGTTTCAAACTGTCATTTTAATTTGTTAAATCCCAGTCTGTCCCAATTAAGATCTCGATATTCGAGTTCCTGCCTCAGTTTTGTGCTTTGAAGATAAATAAAAGTGGAAAGAAGTGCCTCTAGTGCCTATTTTATTTTTTAAATACCATATTTTCTTTGTTACTATTTGCTTTAAACTTAATCATCTCTTTAAAAGCCATGAGTGCTTTTACAAATACACAGTATGTCTTTTCATGAAGCAAAACAAAGATATTCACTAAAGCATTTCATTTTGTAATTACACGTTCTATTTATGTCATTACATGTATTTATACTAATTATGCTGTTAGTTCTAATTACACTAATTGCATAAATACATGATAATCAACTAAAGTTACTTTCAAAGAACAAAAGAAATTAACTCTAGACCTACCTATTTATGGCTATGAAACCAACCTATGAAAATGAAAGAACTGTCATACTTTAGGGCACAGCATCAGCACCCTACCCAAAAAATAGAGCTTGTTGAGACCTCCAATATGCAGAGTTGGAACAGTGTTTGCGGTTAGAAAAAGGTCGTCGAGGTGTTCTAGTTAGCAATGTAATGAAAATCTTATTACATTTATGAATGCCGTACCAAAAAGTGTGCCCAGTCTCATCGTCTCTTCCTGCATCTTTCTGGAAGACTTTTATTCAATATTTTTTCCATGGGAATAAGTTACAGGCAAAGAAAAATTGATTGCTTTTTCTAGTATTCTGTTTCTAAGGAGGACCTACTGGTCTTTCTGCCTATAAGGTACTACAAAATAAATGAGTTTTTTGGAAATACGTGCCTAAATAAAACAGGACTCTGCAATACCATCATTCAGTGGTAACGAAGATTCATATAAGGTCAGGGTTTTAAACTTGGGAGGTTTCCCAGTATAGTTCTGCAGAGCTTCTACATAAAGCTGTGATAATTTGGGCTAAAATATTTGTCCTTAACACTGTTTTAACCATATTAACCTCTTAAAATGGTAAAACAAATGACCACCACATGCCTCAAGTAACATTATAGATTTATATTGTAATAATCCTCTTTAACCTACAGCTCCAAGGATGCTTTTGTGCTACACATTTATTAGACTAGTGAGGTTAAGACTTCACAGGAGGTGAGAATTTCCACAAGAGAAGTAGATTCAGTTTGTATAATTTCTCAAACTGTCCCAAAATTACACCCAATCTAGTGTGAACCTATCCAGTCAAACCCCAAAATGTCTGTTAGAGAGACCCCATTTCTACAAGGACTTGCAGTTTATACTTCAAGTTTAAATCAAAAGTATAGTTCATGAAAGAGATTTAATCTTATAACCTGCTTTCTACTCTCTTACTCAATTTGAAGGATTTAAATGTATTTCAAACTAGAATCTGTGTACGTGTGGGAAGACATAAACACAGCAAATGCAGGATACTATTGTTAAATACAATCTAAAATTTGCAAGATTCATTACAAAGAGGATGTAAAAGCGCAGCTTATAAAAGAAATGTTAATTTCACCTCACATGTAGCCTGTAAATCTGATGTTCTATATTTGATAACATAAAAGAAAATATCTTAAGCTTGTATACACCTTTCACAAGAAATCCAGCTACAGTCACGAAAGGTGCCTAGATTATTATGAGACCTCCAAGTCCTATATTTTGTGACACTGGAAGGTTTGAATGGTGCAAACCAAATTTGTAAGAGCACCTCACTGGCAGGGAAATCATCCTGACTGCAGAGATGGGGAGGACAGATGAACAGCCGGCAGAACCATAAGCACAAATAGGTTAATTATGTATGCACACAGAAGAATGTTTAGATTTGGTCCCCATGACTTAAACATATTGTAGTTCACTTATTAAAAACAGAAAATAAAAAAATCACCTCTGGATTTTCCTCCTTTTTCTTTTTGGTAGCAGGGTGTCCCTGAGCTGACTCTTCAGGAGGTTTCTTTGTTTCCACTTTACCTTCTGTCTGGGTTTGGACTTGAGGCTGAATAATGATAACCTAAAAGACAATGTATAAACAAGAGAATTCACTATACGAAACTGGATTTTTCTGCCTGAAACCTTTGATTCTTCTTTGAAGGCTAGAAACATCTTGATATTTCTTGATACCCCTACAAATAAGAAAATTAAGTCACAAGTCAAAAGCATAAAACAACAGCATACCTAATTTAGGGTCCTAAATCCATGCTTAAGTTTCTAAAAATTAATTCTTATTGGTGCATACACCTACTGCTGTTTAAGTCATTTGATCAGTGCCTGTAAAAATTAACACACTTTCTCTTTAGAGGACTTGTGAAGCTGGCTGAGCAGCCATGCTTTAGCACTTACGGTGTCAGCGATTTTAAGGTCTCCTTTATTTTGTGTACAAGGAGAAGAGATGGGATTACTAAACATTCAATCCCAGTCTGATCTCAGTCATACCAGTGTTATTTCAGAGTAAGTACATGGGGATGGGAAGGAAGATATTCTTCATGTGACTGAGATCAGACTTCAGTCCTCAGCCTTTACCTGTTATAAGCTGTGGGTGTCCAGTTTTTCATAAACTAAATAAACTATACATGGTTTAAATTAAAATCATGTCTTGTTTAGAACCTATAGGAATTAGGACACAGATCTCATTCACACATGTATGTTAGTATATCCAGCTGGTCATATTTGAATTACCACATGAAGGTTTACATGGTGCAGGTCACATTCTCTCAGAAGTTATTAAATTAAAAGGAATGAATGACAATTTCTGCCTACAGAACTATACATGTGATTTAATACCTATAATCAAAAGGACTGTGGAAGACCTTCCCAAGCTCACCTTATAGATAAAGATTATTAGATTTGAATACTGGGCCTTTTCCATCTAATTCATTGCTAACTTTCAATCAATACCATTTAAATGTTAGACACCTTATCTCAACTCAGTCACTCTAGAAGATTGAAGTGAATAAAAAGGGATGCTTTTGTTAATCAGCAGCTATTTTAAGTAAGAGAAGAATAAATTATGTCAAAGAAGTGGGGAAGAGATGTTCTGCTTTTATTTACCTCAGAAGCCATCCTACATACTCTATTCTTTTTTAGCATGCATGAGAATCTGTGCTGGCAACAAGACCGAAATTAGCAGAATCCCAGTAGTAAATTACAGTGAATGTCTGCTGGGTACATTGGCAGCCTTTATGGAATATGTTTCTGGTATAAGAGTGGTAAGTTATTGCATTTCAAAGCTGAAAAGCAGTACAAAGAGGAAACAAGTAATTCATAGCTTGAATTTTTTTTTCTACTGATCCATCTGCTGATAAGTTCTGAAACCCTGAGCTCTCATTTAATTTGGTCTGACCCTGAAAGTGCAGAAGGGAATGTCTGATTATTTTATGTATTCCCTGGGGTCAGTCAATGTAACTACTATCACTGTATAACTGAAGAGGGAGTCCATAGAAATTTGAGCCTGTACAGAATTCAGGGATATTACTAGTGAGGATTGGCTTCAGGAAACAAATTCATATGGTCACCTTAATGTCAGACTACATAATGATGCATTTTGTTCCCACTAAAAACCGGCTTGCACACAGACAAATGTCTACCGACCTGTATGTGTCCCTGTAAGAATTTTCCCATTGCTTTCTGATTATTTTCTTTGAGAAGAACCACTGACACCACTGCACAGGGCTGTGCACTCGCAGGGGAATTTCTTGCTCACAGCTGCGGTGCAGTTCCTGTGTTTGCTACCCAAGGAACTCACCTTGCTCTCGGCACTGATGAGGAGTGGCTGCACCTTAATGCTGTCATTGACCACTGAAACTGTGGCACTGGTGCTGATTGGAGCTGCATTGCTGGGGGAGGTGGAAATGATGGCGTAGGCCACACCGGCACCACTCAGAGGGGACGAGAGAGCTGCGGGCTCAGTGACACTTTGTGACTGGCTGTTGGGTGTCTGTACATGGCCGACGGTGTTGTTGGCAGTCGGAAGGGCAGGGCTGGGGTTTTTGATGCTCACTACAGTTGCCTTCTGGAAGGTGGGAGGCTGCTTGGAAGGTTGGTCTCTGCACGGGGAGATTGGGAGGCTGTCTGGAATCAGAGTCTTTGGCCTAACCTACAAACAGAGAGTCAGGCATTATTAGGCACATGAACAAACATTGCACACATGCATTTTCCTGAGAGAATCTCTAATCACATTAACCAGAGACCTGAAGCATCTAGAAAAACAGAATGTAGTAGCTGCAAGTAGCCAGCCATTCATTTACTTGTAGCTATATTCTCAGGGCTTCTCAACTGGATCATTTTGAAGTTCTTGACTCACTACAATGCTGAACAATAAGGAAAGAGAAAGTCAAATCCTCATTTTCATTAGCACATATCCATACTAGTCAAGTCACATCCAGTTCTCAGTAGGGATGTGTAAGCCAAAGCCTTTGCAAAGAATGGAAAACCCAGATGCAATAACTTCCTGTCCTGAAGGACACAGCACTCTTGGTATCAATTAAGGAATGGGAACTGAATCATTAACGGAGTTGTGGGAAAGCATTTACAGGGCCAGTAAAGCATATGCCTTTATCCAGATGGATCAGTCAAACGGAGAGGAGATCAATCACACAATCATTCAGCTCACAAAAAATAAATAAAATAGAGAGAGGGATACAAGAAACCCACAACCATCAAACTTTGTATTTTGTTGCAGTAATTAAGGAGTTAGTTTGCAGCTGTGGGTGGATGTAAAAGGAACTTCCACGAATGGAGGAGGACACTTTGCCCAGCTTTGCAATGGCTGTCGCTGTACCCAGAGCCATGAATGATAGCTGCAATCAATTGTTTTCAGCTAACGTGATGTGTTTCCAGTGGGGTAATTAATATCACCCTGTCAAAATGGCTCTGCCTTAACTATATGTTAAGTACAGTTCCAGGATTGAAAATAAAGAATTTAAACTGATTCACATGCAGTTAACTTCACTCCCAGCTTATTCGTTAACATAGCCAGACAAAACAGTCAGTTCCCTCTGTGCTTATTTAGTCCTGTCACTTCTGGCACCTTCCATACTGTGAAAAAAAATGACAAGTTGTAACAGACAGATATGGGAAACAGCTGCCTGTGACACCATGCTGGAGTCTCTACAGGAGCCCTTCCAATGGTGCCGACTTCAATCTTGAGCCTAAGTAAAAAATTTGGTGAAAATGTGGGGATTTACTGATGTGCAGAAAAGCATCTCTCAAGGCTGGCCATCACCCCCTATCACGTCAAGGAGGAGCTGTACCCGTTTGTCCCCACAGCAAATATTAAGTGCAGCAACACACGTGTTGTGAGCTCTTTGTGTCTCAATAACTTGTCCCTCAACTGTCGACAGGACCCTAATAGTCACAAGCAGTGCAAACAGTTATCAGAAGCACAGTCCTGCTTGGGAGCATCCATATTTCCAGCAGCCATGGTAGATGAAAAGGGAAAGAGGAGGTTTGTCCAAGGTCCTGCAGATTCATGCCAAAGCCAGGAGGCCACTGTGTTCAGCTCACAACTTCAAGGTGACACTGGAAAGACTCAGAGACCCACGTGAAATGATGTAAAACCATGCAGAACTCCAGCTAACCACAGTCAAGATACACTGACAATAACTGAAGGGTTCTTTGCTCTTTTTTTAATGCAATCACTTTATGTAATGATTATGTGATTTAGTTAAGATACAAGACAAATATCCTGGTCAAGTTGTTTAAGGGAGGACTCTATAATTAGCTTCATATCCATAATTAGTTAATGATCTTATTTTCAAAAGTAGTGCAGAGAGCCTTGCTTTAAACTCATCTTGACCCAGGCATTCAGCAAAACTCAGTCTTCTAACACAAACATCAGCTCAGTGCAATAAAAGACATGATACTCAGAGCAATTTGTTCATGTCAGTGATACAAGCAGATCTTGCAATATCTGCTTTTACATTTTCATAATAATATCCTTTCCCTCCCGTGTTAAATCTTATGTAAGTCTCTCATATAATGAATTGCTCATGCCTGTGTGCTCAGAGACACATTCACAGAAATAATACCATTATCCAGAAAAGAAAGTGTGGGAAGCTTGGTAAAATACAGTTAAAATGTATTACCATGGATAAAAAAAAATCCAAATTTAATTCTTAGTTGTTTGGCTATCATCTAAATTTTATCATCTTTCCTTAAACTATTTTTTTGTAAATTAATAAAACATCTGTTATGAACAGGAATGCTGTAAACACACAGATAAGCACATATATTCAGAGACAGAGAGAGAAAGAGTATGGAGTAGTTCAGATTAAAGATTCAATAGAACAGTCATTAAGACCTTTAGAAAAAATCCAGTCTGACAAAAAATTGGCTCAGAAGTTTTCCTAGCCAAAAACTGTCATGTAGTCTACCAGGATCTACTGTATCTGTCACTCTTAATTGCACTTTTATATTTAACCAAATGCCTAATTAAAACTTAATGCCTATACATATTCCAGGTATGTAATTATCTTTTCTACACTATTGCATACATATATATATAGACTGACAGATGCAATATCTCAGTGAATCCTACACACATCTATAACACACATCCTGCAAGCTGTGGATGAACACACTTTACTTTGCTATAACTCTTCTTGTGCAGACCATTCAACAGACTCAACTTTCCAAAGAAGTAAATTCTTTATAAAGTGCTGCATACTCAAATTATCTGATAGACTTTACCAAACTAGTACAGCACAGAGCATATGCTGGGCGCTTTCTGCCACCGTGTGATACAGAGGAGGAATAGCCATTTTCATGGGCTAAGCCTCTGCAAACTCCCTGCCAAGTTCACCTAACCTTGAGAGACCATATTTATTTGCAATTACAGAACAATACAAAGGGTTGACTAGAAAAAAAAGTTTCAGGTGCTCCTGAGCTAAAGCTAAAATAATTTAAAGTGAAAATAACCTTTATTTCTATGGCCTGCAAGTGTGAATCTAAAACAGAAAGCAAACGTAGAAGCCCCTTATGCTACAACACCTATGGATGTTCCCCCCTGGAATACAAACAGTAAGTATAAACATTTAATAAACAGCCATAATAAACAGTGAAAGACCTCTGGCAGAGGCCTTGAAAACCAAACTGCAATAGTAATTTGTGAGGATAAATGGTGTCAGCTAGAAAGTGTAAAAATAAGAAGGAAAGAATTAGCATAAATTCCTTTACCTCATGGCAAAACTGTAGCTTAAATTTGGGAGATGGAAGGAGTACCGTGGCACTAGTAAAAGTTTGGAAGTGGACAATCACTGAAGAAGAGCTGGAATAAATCTAGGGCAGGACAGGGACTGCACTGCATATGCACTATATCAAAAAGACATTTTCTACTGAAAGTAGCACAAGTTGAATGGCACCAGTCCCTGTCACAAGAGTCACAGAAATAAAAAGTGCTAAACTTGAGCAAAGGATAATAGAAAGAATAACAGACAGAATGTATATTACCAAGAGAACTGCAACTGTTGGTGAGTGTTGCAAATAACAATTCTGTAGTTCAACCCTCCTCCCCCCAAGCATCTTTCATTTAACTTCTGACAACTGTCAAAGCAGAATGTGATACTATCAGGGCTCAAAATGCAGGGGAAGAGAAAGCTGCTTCTTGAATATAATGATTTCCTAAACCCATGTTGTTCTTGAGTTTCTTCAATACCCACAGTAACAGAAACATTTAATTTCCTGTGGCAATGTTCAGACAGCCCTTGTACTTCTCAGCTGCAGGTGAACACACTTTTCAAGGAGGTATTCTCAGATCTGAGCATTCACTAGGTGGGGGCTGTCTGCTTTTCAGGCAGGGAAATAACAGGGAGCCCAATCCTGTGAGACGTGCAGACTGCTCTTTTGTACAACAACCTCTAATTTAATATATTTTGAAGAGTTTCAGATCAGGAGGGGATCAGCTCCTGTGACTAACATGACTTCTTGAATATCCCATATTATTAAGGTCCGTCCAGATGTCCCTATATGAAGCTCAGACTTCCTTTTCACCAAACAGCATTCCAGCTCTCAAGAGCACAAATTATTGAATATTGCAGAGGTGAATGAATTGATGAGTTGTGGAGGTGGGAGAGCCTGACTTGTGTCACCACTGACAAAGGCAACTGTGATCACGGGCAATCTATTTCCTGAGGTACATCCCACCAGGTGAGCAGCTCCCCTGCTGCAGTAAAGAAAAACAAGGTAAGAAGAAAACCTCTTACAAAATAAGCCCTCAAGATCTAACCCAAAGTATGGGGGAAAAGGAGAAGGGAAGAAAAGCACACAATTCCTCCAATCTCTGTGGGCAATCCTGTGTAGTCCTAAAGGACAGAATTCAATTAGAACAGTTACCTCTGTGCAGATCTATGGGTTCTACAAGAATTGTTAAGGGTATTTCTGGTAAATGTGTTCTCCTTAAGGCCTAGGAAAGAAGGGAAATTAACAAGTATACTTCAATTACAAGAGCAAAAGGGATCACTGCGATCCTCCACCTCACAGGCTGGCCACAGAGTTTCTTCCAGAAACCGAAGACTGATTTTAAAATAAAATACTAAAGACTTCTTAACAATGAGCTCCAGTAAATTGTTATAATATTTTATTATGCTTATGACTGACATTTTATTGCAAGGTTGAATTTGCCTAACTTCAGCTTCCAGTCCCTGGATCCTGTTATAGCTTTGTCAGCAATGCTGAAGAGCCTTCCTTCTCCCCTGTATCAGATATCAGCTGGATCGTGCTCAGCATCCATCAGCCCTCCATACTGGCAGGACTGATCTGTCTGGGAGAGAATTTTTCAGCTCAACACAATATCACATTGCCTTTGAGAGAAAGACCATTATTCACACTTTATTTTCACTTCACCCTTGTACTCAGAGCTTGAAAACAAAAACTCAAAATGGATTTGGCACAATTCATATGTCACAGAGGCAAAGTGCGGGGAGCAGCAGACAGAGCTTTCATTCTTAAAAAGCTTTAGAGGATCACACACAAAACATTAGCAATGGCTGATAAAATGAGTGCAATATGGGGTAATTATATCCTTCACCAGAATGAACAGATGCACACTGACTTCAGTAAAGCTGTGTCTATTTATGCCAGCTGAGGACTGACTCTCCCCCTCTTCTTCGTTAATCAATAAAAATTATGCAAAAAAACCCACTCCCTAAAATCCAGTTTTCCCAACTCACTCAAAGTGTTTGCAGCTTGGTTGATTTTTGGTTCCTTTCCTGATAAGCTCCTACTATCTTCAGCCTGATCTAAGACCACAGACAAAATAAACATAGTTTATTTTCTTGCCACAGAGAAGATTTCTTTCTTTTCTTTCTTCCCCTTGATGAGGCTACACAAAAAGGAAGTTACTATTCATTGTGCAACGCCCTGGCAAGATGACCCAGTTCAGTGAATTCCATGTTCACATATAACATAAGCCTCTCTGTAGCATACCCCTGGAACATTACAACCCCTGGAACAAGTAGCCTGGGAACCTACAGAAATGCAGGAACCTATGAAATGCAGAGCAAAGCCCAAGGAGCTCCTCCAGCCCACATTTCCAATCCTGCTACTCTGGATAGCGCAGACCAGGAAGAAATCTTAATCTGATCGAAACCAATAGCAAAATTGAGCAGACTTCAGCAAGGCCAGAATGGCAACCAGCCCCTCGAAACAAATCCTGGTCTTTCAGCTTACACACAACCCAACCCAGGAGTCACTCAGCAGTATTTTCACGTATGTTCAAATTGCACATGCTCTATCAGGCATCTCCCAGGTGCTGTGTACCTGCCCTACTTTGGTATTTCAATTGTTAGTCGTGGACAGACAACTTTAGTGGAAAGGTGACATGCAGTTAATAGAACCCCTGCACAGGTTTTAAGAAAACAAAACAATTTCATCTCGTTTTTCTTCTCTTTCAGCTTTGCTTGATACTACAGAAATGGAAGTTTTGCTGAGAGGGATGTTTGAGCGGGAATCTGCCAGCTCTGCTTTTTGTGGATGTTGGCATAAGGCAGTCAGGTGGGAGTTCTTTATTAAAAGAGTTATCAATGTTTTGAACACAAAACTGTATTTTTATAGGAACCTGACTGATTTTCTAATGAATTGTATGTTTTCTGTCTGTATTTTCTGGTTTGGCATTGCCACTATTGAATTGATGATTCAGTAAGTGGCTCTTTTCCATTTGCAAAGGGAAAAAACTACCATTAAACCAGCAAATAAAACCCAATATTATTAAAAAAAATAACAAGTTGAAGTTGAGAAGAATTTCTGCCTTTTTACCTTCTGCACAATGATTCTGTTCTCAAACATGCAGTTATCTTTGTGCCTCTGAGGAAAAAATTTAATCTTTATTGTTTAGGATTACAATAGGAATATAAAAGCCAGACTGAGATTATACACACTAGTCAATAATTTGCTTCCACTCTTTCCAATATTACAAGTTAGCTTGCTTCTCTTGCAGATACTTATCTAGTATTAACTTCCTTCAAATAAATAAGGAGTGTCCATGAAGGCTTTAGTCACAAATGAGAGAAGACCTGTTTGCTTTCCTCCCATCCATATACTTGCATAGGCAAGATCTGGACTAATCCACGTAGCTGGACATTCACTGGATTCAAACTCTGGTGTCACCTTAAAGACCATGGATATCACTGCTTTGTACTGTCCATCACTTTAAGAGCTTTTCTTGCTTCCAGACAACAATAACATCACATTATGATGATTCGACCAGCCCCAATGCATTTACTAGCCAAAATCAAAAAACTTGAAAGACAAAAATAATAATAAAAGGGCAAAAATAATTTCTGTCTGCTCACAGCCTAAGCAAGATGTAAACACAGAAAATGCTGAGAAACCAGGAGATGAAAATGAAGTGTTTAGGGTCAGGAAGCAGCACAGTGAGTTCCTCCAAGCCCTTGCTGAGGTCCTGCAGAAAAAGAAAACCTTCTATCCACCTGTTGTTCATCCAGAGTTCTAATGCAAGCTTGTACAACTGGCCTGAAGGCTCAGAGACACAGCACAGTCCAGATTCAGGCCAGATGTGGATTGGAAGTCACATCATTCACATGGATACAAATGGCATGAGTGGAGAGAGGGGACATTTCTTACTCTCTCATTTGCTGCTACTCCACAAAGCAGCATTTGACATGGAGTAACATGAGAGTTTTCAACTGGGAAAAAGGTACCATGCCAGGTGTAAGAATGGCTTGAATGTTACCTGAGGCTTGCATGGATGCTTTAGGATTCTATGTGCAGACTATCATGGAGAGCTGACTTTTATGGAGGTCATTTTCAAAATACTCACAGCACTGATCAAATCTGAAGGTCTTCATCATGACCAAAGTTGGAAGACACCTTTAAGATCATCCAGTCCCACCATCAACCCATCACTGCCACTGTAACCCCTAAACCACTAAACCATGTCACCCAAAACATAGCGGGACAACTTAGAGTACCTTCCCCAGTGACTCTTGGAATTGCAATAAGAATCCTCTTATTAGCACTGTCCTCTGTTAGCACTGTCTGTACTAACAGCCAGTTCTGCTTCTCCTTCTCCAGCACTCTGGATCAGTTCTCTTGTTAAGAGCTGAAAACTGACACTGCCAGAAAGGCAGAGGAAAGAGAGGTCCTTTAGAAAAGGTGCATTTAAGTGTAGGCCCCCCTTGATCCATCCTACAAATCCATCCTTGACCTTACTGCAAAATACTGGATTTCTTGTCACTGCTGAGCTCTGGCATGCTACCATCCACAAGGAATGTTCTTATGGCATACCTTCACCTGTCTTGGCTGAATGGCATACATACCATGAAAGTGCTCCAACAAGCCCATGTCTCTCTCAGCAGCACAGGCAACCTACCAAACCCATCCACTAGCGCACAACTGAGACTCCCTCAGATTTTTCAATGAAGTAGTTTCCATCCCAACCTTCAAAGCTCTCCCTGTAAAGACTTAACATGAAAGACCAAGGTGGCCACATGTCCCTGGTGCAAGGAGTCTGTACAATAAGGCTGAGGCAGCTGTCTCAACCCTCTTCTGTAGCAGGACCAATAAAAATAAGCAAACTGATGAAAAGGAACCCTAAGCAGAACCCTCAATTGCATGTGCTTCTTCCCAAAGCAGAAGGAGAAGCTTACAACAGATGTTCATCTTGGTGCTGAACACATTACCAGAAGGTGCACAGTACCAGACAAGCACAGTATAAGAGCTTATATACAATAAAACAGATTAATAAATACATTTATTAAGGGCTACATGTTCAGCCAGGCCTCTTCAAACATTTTTTTAAAAGTTATTTTGCTTGTTTTCTGGATGCATATGGTCAATAAATACTGTTTCAAACCCCTTAGCTTAGTTATATACCACACTGATCGAGTTACCTTGAATTAGATTCTCTCTCTTCTTCTCCAGCAGCATTCCAACACATTTCCCTGGAAGTGCTGAAGGTCATATATCAGAAAGGTTCCCGACATCCCTTAGGGGATTATAGTCCTTTTCCCCCAATATTGCAAAAAGAACTTTACCCAATTCAATTATTCCTTTCTTAAAGAATAAAGTACTCTTGTCTCTCTACTGCACAATTCTGTCTAACTTTTTATACAAACATGTATGCCTGCTAGCTTCTTTTCTAGTTTCACAAAAGGCTGACTTGCATTTAGTAATACTTTTCCACTTTCCAATGGCTATGTACAGTTTTAACACATTACACTTAAAAAGAATGATTCTTTTTTAAACTTATGATGCAAACAGTCAGAGGCTTTGCTACAGACCAACCAGTTTCTTCTACAGTACACAGTGGCACCCCAAAACTTGGGTGCTGTCTATAGGAGTTGTTTTCATTTCAAGAAATCTTCCAGAAGCCCTACCACAGAGGAAGCCAGGAACAGTGCCTGCCTGGCTTTGGTATGTGAAGAGAAGAGAAGAAGCAGCTAGAGTAGAAATGTGCTCATGAGAGCTATGACATGAAATTTTAAAATGGGACTGTGTGTTTAAGTTTTGGGAACATCTGGAGACTCTGGCTGGGCTCACATGGTACCCAGTGAAGAAAAACCACATGATATGACAACAGCCCATGCCCCAAGGCAGCTGAAATGACCACATTCAGACCCTACTGAATTACACATATTAACTCCAGAATATAAAAACTAAGCAGTACCTGATAGCAGGACGGGGTAGAGTTGATTGAAACACATAGGTTTTACCTAAAGCCCTGTGAGTACCTGTTTGTTTTCACCACTAACCTGTGTGATCTCTCCAATATGACAATATTATGCTCTGCTCTAAGCAGCTGTGCCATGCGCGAAGCCATCCCAAGCCCTGCCTTCTACCAGCACTGGAAAAATAGGTCAGGGAAATAGCATTGTAATCTGATTCAACTGCTATTCAAAGCGTCACAGACTCTCCATTAATTTGAATGAGGATTGGACTGGGCCCAAATTATTAACAAGAAAAGGGAGGTTTATTTTGATGTCTTCACCATTTCATTTAAGATCTTCCTGTTGAAGAACAAAAAATAAGATTTCACATATGCCTTCAGGTGACTCCAGTACAACATACACCTGTCTATAAATCAGTTCAAAATAGACAGAATATTAACTCTGCAGCTGGAAATTGGAACTCAACCTGACAGAAGGCCACCCTCTTCTTAGAGTAGATGGGTTCCATAAAGAAGATGAAAACAACTCAGGAATACCACAGTGTTTGAGTAGAGGACCTCTAGGATTTCCTTCTCAGAGTGCAGTGGAGAGTCTGCAGTTTCAAAGCATCTCACCCAGCTCAAAACCTCAAAGGCCAAAGTAAGAAGAGAAAGACTATCTGGAATTAACTTCCCAAACATCACAGAAACTTTATTTATTTGAGGAAAACAAAAATAACTTCATATTCTGCAAGAATAAATAAATAAAAATAAAAAACAAGAAAAAAATTAAAAAAAAAAAAGAATAAGTGTCTGCCAAAGAATCGTGTTTTGGCAAAAAATGAATGCCTAAAGAAATATTGTTTGTATTGTGCAATGAACTTGTAAGTAATTTTTGTTTGCTCACCATTTAAAAGCTGGCATTTGTGAATATGCAAATTTGAAACGTCATTCCCCAGATGGAAGAGCTCCCAGGGGGTCGTATCATAAACCCATTCAAATGAACAAAACAAATGACAAGTATCTGTACAAATGTGGAAAATGAGGGAGCTGTATGCATTACTTTACTAAGTCTTGTTAAGTGCTTCAGTTTACTTGCGTGCTATGTTTTGGCTTGACTGCATAGGGATAAATCAAAAGAGGCTGTCTAGATGAGGTGTCAAATATACAAAATTCCTTTAGATGTGATATAGGGCCCCAAAATGGAGGAGTCCTCTCTTTCTGTCCAGCCAGCCTGGTAATGTTTACATCTACCCCTAAATCTAAAGGGAGTCTGAAAACTCAAAGAAATGATGAGACTGGCCATACAGATAAATGCCAGGGAGCAGTTGGTGTGCTGCCAAGAATGCAGACACTGACTTGGATTTTTCCCAGTTATCTACATGCATCTGAGACAGAAGTGCAATCTGTCCACCTAAGAGGGAAGCCACTCCCCGAGGACAATTCAGAGATAGGTTCCTAAAATGGCAGGAATTCCAAAAGGGCTCCACCCAGGCCTTCAACTCCTCCAGAGACCTGAACAGAAGCAGCACATGCAGCCAAAATATTAGGTGATTGCCACTGTACCTGCCACTGCACTTGCATGAGCTACACCTGGACTCACTTGCTTGAGTAAATGGACATAGGGTCGAAGCCTTTGCTGCTCTGCTTTCATCACTGTAGGGCTCTACACACTTCACTGTCACAACCAGACTTGGCGGGGATGGGGATTGGGGAAGGTTTCATCCCTTCCAGGACAATATGGAACTGTAGGTAACATCCCAGAGTCCAGACACAGCACTGCTTTCATTCCTTGTGAAATACTCTGGATTCTTGGTAGAGGAGTGATGATGGTTCTGTTTTGACAAAGATGCCCTGTAATTAGATGCTATGTGGGCATCCCAAGTGCCAAATCCAGCTGGACTCCACTTGTTAGTATGCTTGGGAGATGGGAATTTGCCTCTGAGAAAGTCAGTCCTAGAATGGCAGGATTGTGCCAGTAACTCATAGCAAGGTATGGGGCTTTGCTGGTCACCCATGGGGGAAAAGGAGGTTAGTGGACAGCCTGTTCTGTGACCAAGTCTGATGAATAATAGCTGAGGACATGGACTGTGACAGGATTTAATTCAATACAATTTCCAGGTCCTACTGAAAAATAATATACACCCCTTAATTTCCAAAATAATTTTTAATTAGGTGCTTTTTTTCTCAAAGCTACAGGGGACAAGAGGGAAGAGATGTTTTTTACCATAACACCTTCATGGTATTACATGGCCTTGCTTCCTGACATTTTTATATTTCCATCATAAGTTTCCAGTTCTCCTGGACCAGAGATGACTATGCATTCACCCTACATTTCTTACAAAGGAGAACTTTCACAGTGACACAGTGTTGCAGATCACTTACAGTGGCCTCCCAGGTCACCTCCATCCAGCTGTACCTGGGGAATGACAACTTTACACTACTATGGCTATATTAAATATATTTTCAAGGCATGTTACATTTTATTAGAAGCTAAACTTTCCACTTGTAGATGAAAACCTGATATCTCTGAAGACATCAAGCACAAAGCTTTGACGGATGGAGAGATTCCTCACTAGGAAACAATATAGACATTTTTAACTTCTCTGTAAGCTTGGAGAGGAGAGAAACTTATGGACCATGAAGGAAGGAAGGAAGACTGGCCTATAAATGGGACAGGCTGTTGCTGAAGAAGGAGGTGAAAAATCCAGAAAAAACTCAGGGCATAAGACACACCCCTGATAATGTGGTCGTACATACAGCTGCCTACTTAATTTTAGTTTTGTCAGAAATGAGATTGCTAGGTGCTTATTGCCAATTCTATCCATACGAAATATTCACTAATTAGAGAAGTCAGTGAGCTATGGCTCAGGGTGGCCGAGGGAGCACTGGTGGTTCATTAGTATTCAGTATGATTGCATAAACAGGTCTGAAATGGCAGCTGTACCAGGAAGAGAGTGAAACAAAGTGAGATACAAAGACAAATATTGCCACGAGCTAAACAGCAAAACAGAAAGGAAGCGCTCTTTTCAAAAAACGGAAGAAATCAGCTTCCTCCACTGTTTCCAGTTCTTCAAAATTGAATCCAGCACTGAACGAAATATTTTCGACATAACAAAAGCAAAGGACATTGATACTCCTCTAAGTGCAGCATTTGCAATGTCATCACCATTGCTGAAACACAACCTAAATGATAATTTAGGCCCTGTTACAGGTCTTTCTGCTGCTCATGAACCTCATCTATTTTCGGGAGCAATCTGATAATCTTTGACACTCTAAAATGGCAGAAATCAACATGTTATTATGCTTTAAGAACTACTGAAAAGCAAAGGCTTGAACTTGATAAGAAAACTATAACCTCTCTTCATGGTCACAACTCTGCCTTACACAAAATGTAATTTAAAGAGAGAATCTAAGAAGTTTATATTGGAAATACTTCTTCCTCCAACCAGGTTTAGCTCACAGATCTACTAGAGTCTGCCACTAAGAAAATATTAGAAAAACATAAAGGAACAATAGGAAGAAAAATCACCATTGTCAACCTCAACACTAGAAAAGTGTTCATATATGAGAAATAGACCTCTAAAGGCCACACTAGGAGAAATACATTTTTACTTAATAATCATTAATTTGAAAAGCAAACCATAGAACTGCAGCAAAACACTTGTTGAAAATGACACCCAAAATTTTTGAGAACAAGGTTGAAATGGGGAAGGTTATAGAAACAGTGATGGGTGTTTAGAAAAGACACAGTTTGAAACATTTTAAAAACCTGTGAGTGCAACTCTCCTTTCACTCTTACCCAGAGAATCTTGCCTTAGTCTGGCACCTGGGTTAGCTGGGCCAAAACTTTATATTGGGATAGACAAGGCAAATAAATCAGTGAAACAAAATGTCAGGTTAAATCTTGAACAGGAGTTAATACTTTCATCACTTTTTTTAATTACAGAATTGCAGATTTTCAGTTCTGTGATATGTGATTCATCTTTTAAGCATAAATTTACATTCCACTGTATGTACCTTGTTCTTCCACAATGAATCTATGTGATTTTTTATAGCTTTTCATTGTGCTATCAGTATGCTCCCAGAATAATTTTTTTTTCATGGATTGAAGAAAAACACAACTCTGCTGTTCAACTCACTAAAGGTGAGTCTTTATTCAGCAAAATGAGTGTGCTGACCCACCTAGGCCTGGGCACCAGACAGGAACAGGGAATACATACAAAATGACACAAAATTCCCTTTGAAACTGTATTTTGTACCTGAGGTAGCACTGCTGGTCCTTGTCCTGCCAACCTCTGCAAGGAGCTGACCTGAGGAACCTTAATGGGCACTGCAGTGATAGTTCCCAAAGTCTGTTGGAAGAAAAACAGTTGAACACATCTTAAAACAACTGCAAAGCTTTCCCAGACAGAACCTCTCCAAGCCTCTCCCTTCCAGCTCTTTGTCTCTTCCCAGTTGCCATGGCTGAAGGCTCTCTAGGCCCCAGACTGTTTTCAAAAGAGATCTGAAATGCACCACAGTGAAACTTCAACACATGCAATGGGTACAATGATGCATTTCATGGTAGCCAGGGTCACAAAGAGATGTTTGCTGTGCCTTAGGAAATAGTAAATACTGAATTATTAAAATGGAAAGCTGCCTATGCACCTACTACAGCACAACGCCACACAACATTCAGCTAAGATGACATCCATTTGGGCCAACACAGCAGCTATTACTATCCATGTTTATTTTCACTACTCACCCTTCTCCTAGTTGTATACCAAATTTATTCAAAGCTTATTTAAGATAGGATTGAATAAACAGATAACTTATAAATTTATGATTGGGCCATAGGTGCAAAGAAGATAGCTAACTTTTCCTCCTCAACCTCTTTCATTCCTTCCTCTCATATTACAATTCATAGAATCATGGAATGGCTTGGAATGGCTTAAAAATCACCCAGTTTCGCCCTCTGCCATGAGTAGGAACACTTTCCACCAGACATGGTTGCTCCAAGCCCCATGCAATCTGGCCTTGGACGTTTCCAGAAATGGAGAAGATACAACTTTTAACCAAAAGTTCATACTTTGTTTAACTGGCCAATATTCGTAAGGCAAGGTTCTGTAACTTTTATCTAGCATTTCTTTATTGTTGTTGGGATGACACGGCAATACAAGCAAGCAGATGATTGTCATTATAACAGCAAGGGACACTTAGTCACTGAACACAAAAACTTATTAGGCTGTTAGAAATAGCTAATAAGGATCACAGCAAGATAAAATACGCTATTACCACCCCAATCTGGTAATGAAATTTGTCAATAGAAAAGAAACCGTAGTGTAATCAGCTCATGGAAAGTGAAACTGTGTCACTTCCATGCTGATATGTTCTCCTCAGACCTCACCCACAGAATGGTAAAATAGTCTATTTCATTCTGTCTCCAGTGTTTGACAGGATCAAGTGTTTTCAGGCAGAATATTTTTAATAAACTTCTCCTACAACATTTATATTTTTACCTCTGCTACTCCTCTCAGATACATTTAGGGGTGTTATGTTGTATGTTCAGCAAAGTAACATCTGCAGAAGATTTGCCTGAGTTAAACAAGGAGAGCTGAACAGTTATAAATATGCAAGACAATTTTTATAGAGTGCTCATGAATTACCAGTACCCTGGATTATCCATGGAAAAATATACTCCATTAAAATTCTATCTTGAGACAAGGGAAGTGGGCAAGGGGGCAGAGAGAGCAGCATTTCCATCCATGGATGATAGAACATGTAAGTTATACCTTCCTGCAGAAGTAAAGGTTCTGGAAGTAGGGTGAGGAACAGAAAGGGATATTTCCACCACAGTTATCCTTACAGGGTGACACATGGACTAAAAACAATAGGAAGGATCTGAGTGAACTGCTTCTTTGCCCTGTCTACCCTATAACAGCCTCACACATCAGCAAGAACAGTGTGATGAACTACTGCAGTCTGGGGAGGAGAACTTGAGCTGCCACCTGCTGCTACTGGCACTTATTAGACATATCACAACTTACTGCTTAATATTAGCATGAACTATAATTAATTCAGCCCACATTCAGATTTTTAGGGTAAATACTGATGTGAACTTTTCAACTCATACTATGGAAAATTTATCACAAGTAGGATCTATAATTTCCTACTATCCCAAATTAGATTTCTTTCACCACACAGGGAAGTCCAAGGTTTACCTGGAACACCAGGGGCACCATGACTTCTCCTAGGTGTACACATATCCCCTACAGAAAGTTAAAACAATAAGTTCTTCCTTCTGAAAGATTGTGTCTTAAAGCGTGGCTGCTGCCTCTGACCTTGCAAACACACATTTTAATATTCCTCTTCCTACAGATACACAATGATTTGCAAGGATTTTCAAACTGGACAACATAATACATGGTGGTTGGCATGGTGGTGTTCAGTCTAATGTTGAACTTGATGATCTTGGAGGTCTTTTCCAACCTTCATGATTCTGTGATTCCATTAAAATACAAAAGGCCAACACTGATTGAAATGGGAACTGATTATAAATATAAGAAGCAAATCACTGAGATGTTAGGTAAGGTACAATTATCAATTGTTAAGAGACACAAAAGCTCCATGTCTGAGCAACAAATCTCTTCTCTTGTACTACTTCAAATATCAGTTTCAAGGGAATAAAAACTAACCAAGCAACCCTGCCTATAACAAAATGCCTCCGTCCTGTGAGGAAGGAGCTCACCTCAGCCCCTGGGTACACCATTGGGCTAATTCTGGTTCAAGTCTCAAAACACTGAACGATTGAGACAAAAGAAACAGGGATGAGAGAAGAAACAAGAAACACCACAACACTACTCTGCACTGTTCTCTCCATTTCATTTGAAGGCAAAGCCAGGATGAATTGTCTGTGGATAGCAGAGAAATTAACTACCATTGGTTGTGTCATCTGCACTCTCAAAAAATTAATCAGGTTTATTTTCCTGAAATAGGAGCTCTGCAGTGAACTGAAGAGAACAAAACAAATTATGGCACCCTTAGGTTATGAAATTTTCAGTGACAAAGATGCAGCCTTCTGTTTACAAATGGTTTTATAGTAAGGATTTATTATTTAATATTCAAGAAAACTCAGTATAGAAATATATGGTCAAGGGAAAAACCAGAACTTTAATCTCACGTTAATATTAGCCCTATAGTATGTTCAGACAGAGAGCTATCTAAGAACCTATTTTATTTTTCACTATTTACATTGTTTTGTTATTGTTTCCCAGCTTGGGCAATAAATAGTTCAAGCTGTTGTATCAGCAGAATTCAATGACAAAATCCTCTGTACTTTTCCTGTAACACATTTCATCTGTTAGAGGGTACTTTGCCTAGGTCAGTATTTTTGTCTCCCTTTAAGTGATGAAAAAAATCTAGATTTAGAGGTAAAATGATGTGGTCAGGGCTAGACTGTTATGCAGCTGGAAATGCAAGCCAGACTTCCCGTGTCTCATCCATGATTAACCTCATCTCATCTGTGCATGGAGAACTCCATCCAAGTTGCTGAATTTTTAGGACAAGATTTTAATGGCAGACCAGGAAATTTCCATGATGATGGGTGAAAGAAGTGAAGTATAAAACAGGGAATCCCAGTTGTAGTCTCTTCAATGAAGGAGGTTGTGCAGTTTGGCTCTGGGTAAAATTTGTACTGCTTTGTTCCAGTTCAAGTGGTAAATAAATGAAAAGATGAAACTACTTGCCTGGAAAATAAAAAAGCAAAGGTGCTTATTTGATGCCCTTGGCCCGGTAATGAGAACTGGAGTAACCTCCCATGGCTCAAGCTATGCCAGGTCAAATCGTGCCCACACTGCCCTTTGTATACCAGCCCAACTTGGGCCCTCAGGTCAAGCCCGTGGGCTGCAGGAGGTGACTAATCAAGATACCTCCCCACTAAAAAGGAAAATAAACTCTTGTTCCCCCTGTTAGCAGAGCCATCTGTTTTCATTCCCTGACTGTCCAGGTCATGACAAGCCTGGTGGATCAAAGACTTGCCACTCACTAATTCCACACTATCATTTTCATCCATGGGAGCCTCTTTCTTTGCTCCTTTGTCTTTTCCAATTCATTCAAAGACCAAGTTGGTGCACATTCTGATAAACCTCTGATTAACAATCTGAAAAGACATTTTTCTAGCAATGCCTGATCTTTAGGCACTTTGTATGAATTTATCGATACCAGCAGAAACAATAATTTAAAAGATTATTTTATGGGTGCTGAATAGTTTATAGCAGCACTTTTGTCAAGATGAGTTTCTTATTTCTACATTTACAGTTCTAAGCATTTTAATAAAAAAGGTCCATAAAAGTAAAAGATAACTCTGAATCTCTCCTCTGTCTAAATTTAATTTGGCTTTTCTGATGACCCTCTGAAACACCTACAGTGTGGAGGAATGGGGGAAAGGCAAGCGCCAAGTTTCAGTTGGCCTCAGGTTTGATTGTATGTATTTGAGCCAGACTTACTAACTTTATACAGCTGGGTTTTTTTCAAATAAGAACAAATTCATCAGGTGTATTTCCTATTGCTAATTCACTACACTTTACATCCAGCAGCATTCTGAGAGCTCATGATCTTTTGCTAACTCCTACCTCAAGCCCCAGCCCTGGACTGGAACAGAAAGCTCAAACACTCCATCCCCCATTAGAGGAGTTACTGGATAATGAACCTCTGTGGCTGCAACACAAGACACTTCCCAACACTTGTCTACAGTGACCTCCACAGGCAGACGGGGATCTGGCGTGCCAGGGACATGTTTTTGGTTGGGCAATCCACAGATGCTCTCAGATGGAAACACAGCAGGTCTGCCGTGGAGGGGACCTGCAAACTCAGTTGGGTAGATGTCATCCAGCAGCATGTTCCAAGGGTCACACTTCAAATCACAAAAACCGGTGAAGGGATCCAAATGAAATCATCCTTTTCACTGGTCAGTTTACTCACTAAGAAAATAGTAATAACTTAAAATAGGAAAACCAGCTCAAAAGCCCCCAAACAAGAGGACACAGTAACATTAAAAGACGACAAAAAAAAAAAAAAAAGCAGTTCCTCCCATTCAACCAAAAGAAAATGAATAATTTAGGAGATATTGCCAAGAGCAGTTAAAAAAGAAGATCACTTTGTGTGTCATTTCTTGCATTGTAAGTGCATTTCTTGCATTGTTAATACCTTGCATTGTAACTACAGGAGTAACCAACAGGAGTTGGATTCAATGGTCCTTGTGGATCCTTTCCAACTCAGCATATTCTGTGAATCTATTTGCTATATTTCCTCCTTCTGTGATTCTCCTGCATTAATTCAACATGATCCCTGGATAAAGGCTCTCAAAGCCAACTGAGGGATAGAAATGTGGGGACAGTAGCAAGTGGAAGACACAAGAAGTGAAACAAAGAAGTATGGCATGGGCAGAGAACAAGAATTCAATGGACGAAGGCTAGAGATGATTAGAGGATAAAAGGATGCTGAGGAAGAAACAAGGATGAGACTAACATTGTAAGTGATCAGACTAAGGGCCATACATTCAGTTTCCAACTATTATGTTATGACTTATTTAGTCAATGCCTGAGTTTTCAAATCTAGGACTGTTTTGATTTAAGCAAATTTCTGCCTTTCAGCCCTGAATAAAGACACACACACACACACGTATATATGTATCTACAGGTGTGTATCTCTTTATTGAAAGATACTTTATTGAAAGATACATTTTACTCAGTTTGGGTAAATACATTTGTCAAAACATTGCTACATTTGCTGTGAATTACAAATTCCTTTCCGCCTCCTTTGGATGTACTAACAAATCTTAAAGAATTATTGCTATAATTCATTATCTGTACAAACTTATTGCTGAGCTTGGGCCCATGAACAGTTTAAGATTAGATCAAAGATGTAAAACCGTTAGAGGACGCAACTGTCCTCCCATTCTAGAATTACACCAAGAATAATAACACAAATAAAATCATTCCAGTCAGCCACTGAAGGGAATCAGATTCTACCAGTAACAGAAGGGTAAGAGCCACACTGTTTTACATCAAGTTACCATAATAAGAGCTTAACTCAGGAACATATGGATCTGTTGTATCTCAGCTGAACAGTTCAATTGAGTTCAACTGACACTGCATTGCTGTATTATATGCAAACTACTTTATACTGACATCACTACTGCAGCACAAATATTGTGTTCCTACAATGTATATGGAAACATTAATCTTTTTCTTTTTAAACAGTATATGCATCTCTCCAAGATCTAGGTTTTCTTTGTGTTGAAATAAGACACCCAAGCTATTAAAAAAATGTTTTTATCTGTTATGTGTTCAATATTGGCAACAACAGTTTTACAGAATAGATTTTTAATGTGGTAGTGACAGGGGAACAGATTGCTATGGCAACAGCAAAGATGAAAATTCTTAACCTGAATGGATCATCGCTGAAGTAATTGCAGGAGTTTTTTTACCCATTCTACATCCATTTTACAACTTGAATGCTGCATTCAACCTTGAGCTTGCTTTATATAAATGCCAAGCACTATATGCAGCCTCCAAGTTGATTTGACCTAAAACTTGCTGCCCCTTCCCTCACAAATCCCAGGTAACTGCTGCCCTCTAGCTCACCTAAATACCTGAACACTATCATTTTTCCGTAGAGTCCACCAGTAAAAGCACTGGGCCCTCAGACATAACTTTGAGGCTCCTGCAAGATGTACACATAAATATTTTTTCTTTCCTTCTAGACTCAACTTGTATAAAAATCTGTGGAAGACATTCTTCATTTTCAAAAAGGTGGTAAAATCACTGTGTATGGTATTTCCAGTAAACTGGTGGAATAATGTTTCAGTGTCACACTTAGATTATATCCTAAAGAGGCTATTATTTCAGACACATATTTTGTGTAAACAGTAATTTAATTGGAATTTCATATTTTCCAGTTTTTAAAAGGGTTTGTTCTCCCCACTTCCTCTCCCTTTACTCAGAATTCATTAACCATGTTTTCACATGCAATTTATGATTGTTATGAAATAGACAATTGGAAATACAAGTCCTGTTGCTTTTTCAAAATATCAATATTTTTGAAACCATCCCATCTTTGGGCACTAAAAGTACCTTTTTAACCAACCCTTCTTATAGTCAATTAACAATGGCTTGAACTTTTGCCCTGGAACAGCAGACAACTGCTCTCTCTGCGCTGGGATAACTACAAGCAGTAGGAGGCAAAGTACCACCTTAAATTCCACACTTGCTTTGAAAAACAAATTCTTAGTTGCCGCTGAGGTTTTTGTCTGCAAGGAAGCACAAGGTGGTATCATAGCTCATGCAGGTATCAGAAGAGAACATGCAGAGAAAAAGCAAACAGTGTTCTGCTTTTCCTGTGGCTCTCATGCTTTTCAGAGCACCACCCAATTTATCTCTGCTTTTACCACATGGTTTTTCAACCACTATGTCTACTTTTTGCCACTTGCATATTCCCATCTGGGAACACTCAAAAATACAAAATCTGAACACACTGTGGGTATGTGTTCTGGCAAAGAGAAAATATGGTGAATATAGTCCACATGTTTCCCTGTTTCAGAAATCCCACTGGTTACTTACACTAGAAGATAAATAGCTGTGCCAAAGACCTATTCTTAAACACAGCTTCCACCACGTTATTTACTGGTCAGTAATTTTTTCAATGCACCATTATTTTTATCAAAGGAATTATACATTATTTTACATATATTATAAAAATTAATTATGTAAATTATCTATATATATTATAAATTATTTTTATCAGGATTTTTTCTGTAGTCATTAGATCACACTCTAAATTTCTGAAAAAAAAAGAAGAAAGAAGAAGGAAGAAGGAAGAAGAAGGAAGAAGGAAGATGAAGAAAGAAGAAAAGAAGATAAAAAGTTTGGCTATGCCAACTGCATTAGCAAGCACATACCTGTTCTGTGATTTGAGGCTTTATTTAGAAACTATATTCAACTAATTAAGTCTCCACCTCCTGCACAAATGAGCAGTCTCACTGAGTTGCAATAAGACTCAGTAGCTGTGATCACACCTATAGTCTCTTGCTCAGACGATTCATAAAAGATTTGCTGTTTAACTACTAAAATGTTCCAGGTTGATGTGGTTTTAAATGACTAATGTCTTCAAATTACTTTTCTCTGTTCACAGTCTGCAAAAATATTCCTGAGTAAAAGGAAAATACATGCACAGTGTCACACAAAGCAGTTTCAAATCTCTCTCTCAAGAGAGCTCAGGCAGGAGTGAAAATCTTCAACCAGAGACCCAGCAGCTGCTAAAGAACCACTGCCCTACCCCAGCTGCAGGACATGAGGATTAATGTATGGAAAGAGAAGGCAAAGGGAGGAAAAATAAAGGAGGAAATGACAATCATCCTTTAATTATTTAAGAATCCTCACCTATCAGAATGGCCCATGCAGCCTAGTAGCAGCTACTGAAAACCTAGGATTCCCTATGGTTCCACCTTAGCACCCACAGGGCTCAGAGCTGCTTTGCTCTGAATTTTCTAGGTGTTCTTAAGTCACTTGGAAGAACTGGAAATTATGAGGGTAGTGACAGCATGAGAAGACCTCATTGCTCGCTGCCACACAGTCCCTTTTGTCAGGCCTGAGCTGAACTAATTCAGCTTGCAAAGCAGGAGAAAGAAAGGTGAATTATCTTAGGAAAGTATCCAACAAGCAACAGAATAAAGACAAGGGGGAAAGCAACATTTCTTAGCTGAGGTGGCAGAGGAGGAGGGGGAAGACAAAACCCACAAAGAAAATGGAATGACAATTACAACCTTTTTTGAGAAAATAAGCTATTAGATCAGTTCCATAAAAATAACTGGATGTTGGTACCAAAAGTTACTTCCTTGAGTATAGAAGTTGGGGAAGGAACAATAAGATTTTGCCTGAATTCCATTTCAAGTGTGTATAAATATGACTGATTTTTAAATTATTTTAAGTTAATATAGTTAGTTAGGATTAAAAAAAAAGGAAGCAGTAACTTTCTCAGGAGAAGTTAACTTGGATGTGCAGTACACCCCATAAGCATGCAATGTATCATTTTTAGGCAGACTGCTCAGCAATATTGAGCCACTTGTCCCTCAACAAAACCAAGTGGAAAATATTGCTTTAGTACAGCATGGTGGAATTACCATTGCTATTGAATTAATAACTTTGGTATTCCAGTTCTAGGACTGCAGCTGTGAAAAATCATTGCAGATATTGCTATGTAGGTGCTGTCTTCTAGTAAAAGAAAATAGCCATCTTTAGTTTTGGAGGGTGATAAACTCTATACTATTCACTTACAAATGTAATTGGTTCTTTGATGATCCAAATAAAAAGGCTATTCTTTTATGTTCAGACAGTAAAAGGATTTGGCAAATTTATGCTTATATAAATACGTTCATACATATATACATAAGATACATATATGTATATATGTGACTACACAAACACACACTTCAGAACATATAATAATATATTACACATAATACTTTTCTAGAGTTATAATGTACCAAAGCAAGCACCAGTGCTTCCCTACAATGACAGAGTCAGGAAATTTTAGAACTAGTAAGTAGAAAATCTTTCCTTCCTGAGATGCTGCATTGACGTGTTTTACTACAATACTGACTCCAGGCATTGGTACTTTGCTCTGAAAGAGAAGACCTGCTTCATTCCCACTGGGTTTCACTTCCCTGAGCCCTCTCCTGGAGACCAATCTGTGGTTAACCAGTTTCATTCAAAACATACTGCACAAAAGCTGTGCTTTTCTTTCCTTTTCCTTCCCATCTCTTCCTTCAACCAGTTTCTTGGCAGTCCAACCACCTACTCCAGAGAGGGAAGATTTCAGATCCTACACCCACACATGGCTATGTAAATCATTTAAATATCAGAACATACACGGGAGAAAGACTTTTCTTCCAATCTTTTCCTCTAAATTAGTCAGTGAGAGAAGAAAGAGTGTGATCTCAGGGCCCAGTGGTTTAGAGAACACTTGGGGGAAAAGAGAACCAACAATTTCGAACAATATCCTGGCCACCTCTTTGTTCACTTCTGCTAACATAACAGCAATTCCTACAATGTCCCAGTGCAACCATTTTTTTGGAATATGACTCATAGAAATAGAGGCATCCCTGCATTTCAACTGGGCCCAGACCTGACAGCTACTGAGCAGAGAGTGAGGATCTTTGAGCTCCAGGCTGCCAGGTGCACTTCAGCACTGAAGTTCTTCCAAAGATTTAGTCTAAATTTCTTTTTCTAGAAATGAAAACCAGAGAAAATATGTTGTGTTTTCAGCTTGCCTACTGTGCAAATTAGACCATAAAGTCTTCATCAATGCAAAACCATGGGTCTTTATGGGTCTTAGCTCAATGAAAGGCTGTGTGTATATCCGTATGAATACCATTGAAGAGATCAGAACTTCAACCCAGTCATTCTCAAAAACAAAACAGGAAATTTTTTTTAATTTCCTTTTTTTAATTGGACAATCACAGAATCATAAAATGGTTTGAATTGGAAGGCACCTTATGGATCATCCCACTCCATCCCCTGCCATGGGCAGGGACACCTTCCACTATCCCAGGGTGCTCGGAGCCCCGTCCAGCCCGGCCTTCGACACTGCCAGGGATGGGGCAGCCACAGCTTCTCTGGGAAACCTGTGCCAGGGCCTCACCACCCTCACAGGGAAGAATTTCTTCCCAATATCCCATCTAATTCTGCCCTCTGTCAATTTGAAGCCATTTTCTCTTGTCCTGTCACTTCATGCCCTTGTAAAAAGTTTCTCTCCATCTTTCTTAAAAAGATATCCTAAATGCAAAATATTTGCCAGAGAGATACAAGCAGAAGTGTACAACCTGAAATGTACAACCTGAAATGTCTATTAATTTTTTAGACTGACTGTCTCTTACTCAAACAGGGTCTTTTATACCATGCCATTGATCCCAAAAAAACAAATGTTGGTAAGGGAAGCTACCCAGGTCTTCAGTTATCTTCTACATGCAGATATGAAAGTTCTATACGGTCTACATCCTCATACTGCAAACTGAAAAAATGTAAAAATTAGGATGAACACGTCAAAAAGCTGGTGGATTTAGGTTTTTAATTAAACATTCCTTTCCAAAGAAAATGTAATAATAATAACAACAACAACAATCACTAATGGCTTGCCAAGCCTGTTGTACTGTTATTAGAAAAAGGTTAAAGACATGCTAGTGATGTATTTTTAGATTAACTCTGCTGGTAAGAAATCAAGCTTCTCTAGACCTGACTTCAGTGGAAATACTCCAAACTCACATATTTGACAATGCTTATAGATTTTGCTGAGAAATATTTTGTTCTTAAGACTTATAAACTTAAAATTCTTGAAGAACATCATGTATATCAAGATATAGACTAATTCTGGTTCTATGTAATAACTTCTAAATTCAAAACCAATTATCTGGACTCAGGCTAGAGGAATGAGAGTTTGAGCTCATATTTCTCAAGACCTGACAACTCTGAGCCATCATAGCAATGGTTCAAAGTCACTTACTTTGGCTTTAAAACCCACTTAAGAACCTAGATATAGCAGAAAACGGAAGGTTTTTTTTCTTCTCATACTTATTAGGTAGGGTGGGCTGTCCTTTTCTAGGAATAATAACAAATGTAATGTCTAATTTCCTGTATAACAAGAAAGGTTAAAAAGTGACACAAGGTGACAGAATATAGATAATTGGTTTGTATTTTGAAAAGACAAGTGTGAGGGAAAATGAATATAATAATACTTCACTCTGAAGAAAGGGTTGTGAAATCAGCAAATAGGGTGGGGTTTTATTAGAGCAAATGCTAACTAATTACCATATACAGACTTCTAAAATCATAGTATCCCTGCTAAATTTAAACAGTATTCTCATTACTATTATACTATAACATCTTTATTTTTAAAATATCTTAGTGTACTGATTTTTCAAATAAAAATGAGTATTACGTTAAATTAAACAAGGCCGACTTGTGGGTTTACTTCCCACCCAGGAGGATAGTAAACATTTAAGGTAAGACCTTTAAATCATCATTACCAGTTCAGCAAACTACAGGAAGCACAATGTTGCTTAAATCCTACCAAAGCTGTCATGCACATTCTGGTATTACCTATTCAATCACTGCTAGTTTATTGATCTTATAAATAAATCCAACCCAGCCAGTCTCATTGTTTGATTCAGTGAGGGTCACAACAATCAAATTGTTTGCAATATCACAATCCATCACTGCACATGCAAATTTGATGACACGGTCACTGAAGTGGAGTCTTAATAAAATAAAACAAGAGAAAAAGGCTAAACAGAGGTCTATAAAAAAGATCCCATTGAGAGAAAAAAACTCAAATGAACAGTTGTACCCAGTAACAAAATGTCTTGCACGAAAGCAGTGGGGACATGTCCTTGCTTTCACTGGTCAAATCTCCAAGGACAATATTTGGCCAAAGAATTACAACAACGTAAAAAATTAAGACCCAGCACAAAAAAGCAGGTAAACACAAACTGATACATGGATATAATTAATCCTGCTGAAGACATGTGAATTATGTATGTTCACTCAGGGTTATGCTCAAGTGAAGGATAAACTTGAACCTGAAATTATTGATATTGAACGCTGATTGTAAGATCAACAAAAAGAATTTGGTTTGTCTTACCTTGCCTGGTACCTGCCTTATTTTAAAAGGGCCTATATTTCAGTTTTCATAATGGTAAAAATCCAACTCCAATGCAAGTCTTTCTACTCAGAGGGCAAAAGCAAGACTCAAAACCACAGCGCACGTTCTGTGCAAGAATTATCTGCACGGAAGAAACATCAAGCTCAAGACGGATTTAAAAGCAGTCAGAGAAGAAACAGGCTCATGATAAATAAAATTAACTAGTCTTTTCCCACCCATACACACATATATGAGTATCAAAAACACACGCTATTGCTGTTAACAGGCATCCACCAACACTCTGTCCTTGTCACTGATGGAAATTGAAATATATCTGTCTTGACATTCAGCTATTCTCTAAATTTAGAGACAAACAAATTTGGTTAAACTTGTATCAGGCACTTTCTGACTCACATTATCCTCCAAGTAAGCAATCCTTCCCACGTCACACAAAAAGGCCACTGAACATAGTGCACAATCTCTTACCTGATGAGGCACTGCCCACAGTCAAAGCAAGGGATACACAAACAGCCCATTAAACGGCAGGAAACCCATGCAAACCACTCTGATATGAACAGCAGAACAGTGCTCATGGGTTGAAATATGCGTTCAAAGAGCCAAATTTTTAACTAGTGCAAACAGAACTTCATCACTTTGTTTGAACACAACTCTCTACATTCCCAGTCAGGGAGGGTCTGCCCTTCTCTGTAGGAATATTTCCAGACACAGATTACTTTCTTCTCTCTCTCACATACACACAAACATTTTTAATTGCTTATCGTGTAGCAATTTAACTTGAATTTTTATAAAATGGCTGTGATGGAAGGAAAAGAGGACAGCTAAACCCTAACATCAATAACTGCTAATAAATATTAATATAACATCAACACCACTTTTATTGCAATGTTAAACCAGTTTATTATCCAGAGAAGAATTCAAATTGCTGCCTTTATTGCTGCCTGTCAGGAATGACTTCTAAGATATTTCTGTTAACCACCTGAGTATTTATCAGCGCTCTGTGTTTACAGCATCTACTCTGTCTCCATCTCTCTCGCCAACTCCCCCGCATTTATACATAGAATAATTGAAGACCAGTATTTCCTGACACAGTTTTCCAATTAATTTCAATATAGACACAAATACACATTGTGAGATTAGTAGCAGACCAATTGTCAAACCCTGATACAGTTAGAACACCAACAGGAAATCTTATCATACCTGTATTTATCATATGAACATTAAAAGAAGATAAATACAGAGTTTGCAGTCTGGTATCAAACACTCAGATTCCTGCAAATTATTCAACTATCCTACAAACTGTAGGTAATGAAAAATAACACCTTTCGACAATAAATAAAACTAAGATGTTTGGCAATATTCCAAAGCCTTTAATTTCCTAAAGTGGTGCCTTTTGTTAAAGTAACAGCACATGTAGAATAAGTGGATGTGTTTACGCATCCTATAATTTAGAAAAAGATCTAGGAGATGATTTCTCCAGCCCCAAAGTTGATCATCTTTTATTACAAACTGAACTTCAAGCTCGAATCACACAGCCCTTAAATTTTCTATCCATCCTTTCACATTCTTGTTCTCCCATTTTAAATAGAACACACTTGAAAATTCTGATATTTTCAAGAATGCTTGCTTGGTAATTTCCGTGAAGCACAGACAGCCTTCAATTACAATGAAATAGCTATGGTATATTACCATTTTTAGAGCTTTCTTTGCTTTTCTGAAGTGAAACAAACTCTCCATGGAAGACACTCTGATTAGCATCAATACGTGTGCTATAAACTCTCAACATTAGAACAAGTGACTCAGAACTTTGTTTGTATGGATAATATATAAGTATTTATGAAAATATCACAGAAACATCCATAATGGGACTGCCTATATATTCAAAGAATCACAGAATCACAGAAAGGCTCGGGTTGGAAGGGATCTTAAAGCTCATTCAGTCCCACACCCTGCCATAGCCAGGGACACTTTTCATTATCGCAGGTTGTTCCAAGCCCCATCCAACCTGGCCTTGGACACTTCCAGGGATGGGGCAGCCACAGCTTCTCTGGGCAACCTGTGCCAGGGCCTCAGCACCCTCATAGGGAAGCATTTCTTCCTAATATCCCATCTACCTCGCCCTCTATCAGTTTGAATACATTTCCCCTTGTCCTATCACTCCAGGCCCTTGTCCAAAGTCCATCTTCATCTTCCTTGTCAGCTTCTTCAGGCGCAATTAGGTCACCTCAAAGCTTCTCTTCTCCAGGCTGAACAAACTCAACTCTCCCAGCCTTTCCTCACAGCAGAGCTGCTCCATCCCTCGGATCATCCTGGTGCCTCCTCTGGACTGGTTCCAGCAGCTCCAGGTCCTGCCTGTGCTGGGACCCCTGGGCTGAAGGCAGCTCTGCACATGGGGTCTCACCAGAGCAAGGCAGAGGGGCAGAATCTCCCCCTCCCCTGCTGGCCACGCTTCTAAATTTTTATACATCCTTCTAAATTTTTATATTCCTAAATTTTAAGACTTTATTAGGCAGTTAAAATTGCTCCCAAGAAAAGGTATGAAACTGGAGTAACTGCATTTCCCTCCTTTAACCTGATCTCCTATGTTTGGTTCTCTGTGGACAGAAAGATTAATTACTTCTAGCTATAAGGACTAGACATACAAATGGGCTGAGAGATCCATTATACTTGGGCAGGATCAGGAATCATGGACAAAACAAAAGTATTTTTCAGTTAATTTTCTTCTACTTGTGTTCCTCAGTAGAGACACTTCCCAGACACTCACAGGAGGAAAATCCATTCCATAAACACTTAGGCAACATATCCATTCCTATATCCCACTGCACATGGATCTGCAGAGGGGATGTTCAGTAATACAAAGGTTGCAGACGACAGAACCATGGTCTGGTGTCCAAAACTGGGACTCATAATTATTCCCTGATCACTGATCTTCTTTCAGCAGGCTGTTTCTTTGCCAGTTCCCACAGGAAATATTTGGAAAGGTTGCTCCTAGATTCTTACAACAAAGCATCAGACAGTGAGTATGAGTTCACTTTTGCTTATCCTTTCCTGCTGAATACTCTGCTGCCTTTAGTGGAAATTTTTGGCTGTGTAAGGAATACCATATTGGGCCTAATGAGGTTTTATTCAGTTTCTGAGAGTCTTTATTCAGTCTTTGATACCAGTGGGTGTCTAAACCCTATTGGAGACCAAATGGAAATGCAGATTGAGCAGAGTAGAAATCCACACACTTTAGACATATTGACCATATAAATATGTCTGGGATATTTAAAAGGAGCCATTTACAATCAGGAAGCATAAGTGCTTGTTCTGAATCTGGCATTTAAATATCCCATCAACAGCAACCAGCATTGTAAAATGATTTAATTAACCTGAAAGGATGTAATTTTATGCTATTTAGCAAGAAATACAAATTTTAAAGTGCTTTTATGTGGTATATATCAGAGTAGTAAGGCCAAATACTGCTCTTAGCTACTCCATATTTAAATATGGAGTAAGTTCATTAACTTCCCTTAATAAACCTGCAACTAAGAGGGTGCAAATTCAAGCAGAATCTGTCACACACACACGCTACAATCTATTTTCTGAAATTACCATGCTCTTTACAACATCCTTATGGTAGAGTTAAAACTTAAGCCCCAGTGGCAGGAATTGATCACTGGATGCTGTGTAGGGCTGTGAATCCTTGGGGTTCTCACTCTCTGTGTGCTTTTCTTAATTTAATGTGGCCAAGTCACCTCTCCTATTTTGCATTTACACATACGTTCTGAAGACATACTCTAGTAGAACCATATGTCAGAATTCCTCTGTTTACAAGAACTTTGCTGTATGAAACTATGGCCATGATAGCATAGTCAGTACTTGCCTGTTCAAAATCTTCCTGCCACAGAAAGTAGTTCTCTCCTCTGTCTTTACTTCTAAAAGAACAGCGTTACCACACCAGACTACTCTCATAGACCAGCAGAAGCAGAAAGCTCAAAGCACTAATTTGGGCCCCAGCAGGAAACCCAGCCTCTGTTTCACATTTGAGGAAATCGTGAAAAACAGTACAATTTAGGGAAAGTCAACAGGAACCGTTACCCACTCAGAGCAATCATGGCTCTGTTCCGCCAGGAGAGACATCCAGAAACCAATACAGTGACAGATAAAATGAAGCTCAAGTAAGCTCTCAAAAAAACTCTTCAGTATCTTGAAACTCATCAGCCATCACTGACCAACCCAGATCTGAAGAAAAATACATATGATTTGACAGTAAGAGCAGGAGCAGAGGACTCCAGAAATACAACCATTTTTTTGGTAATCACAGACAGCCTGGCACACTTCTGATGCCAGTGAGATGCCAGTGCTCTGGCAATGGCCAACATGAACACGGTTGTCACAACCTGTAGAAAAATGCCTTTATTTTTCCCCTCCCCTAGACCTATGTGGAGTGTCAGGATCTTTCTTTTGTCCTTACTTGTGCTCAGTAGTTATCATTTTCACCTGCATTTCAGCACACAGATCTATGTGGATGGGGAAGAAGTATGAGGCAGATGAGCAAAGATCTCCAGCAAAGGCTAAAGGGGGCTATAGAATGATTCAAGGACTTGTGGACAGTTCTCATTCCCAAGGATGCCGTGTGCAGCATGGCCATATCTAAGGCATTCTCAAAATTGCCAAAAAGGCCTGTACTGTGGCTGGCAATACAGGGATCCTGCCTAAGGCAGCCCTTGTGAGCTTCCCATGGAGAGGCATAAATGGATCAGCATAAATTGATCCTATATTTCTCAGTTTTCTGACAGTAAAATGTGTAATAATAACATCTTAGTCATAATAGCTCCATATTGTGAGGATAAATTAACTACTGCCATGTATTCAGTCACTGTGGTAACATGGATTGTAGAAAAAAATAAAAGCTATATGTAGCCACATAACCAATACAGGTAAATATATCTATAAATAAAACTGTCAGTACTGCTGCAATCCAAATAATAAATAAAAACCAAAAATACTTAGTCACACGTGTAGGTGGATTTCCAGTTATGGAGGAAGTACTTCTACAGAGAGCACAGTGGAGCACATAGAGTAGGATGGTGAAGAGAAATGTAATAAATCATTCCACAAATAAATTATCCTGAAAAATGGCCATCCTAGGCAGGGGTATGTTCTTAAAGTTCCAGAATGCACTTTTTTCTAGTAAATTGAATATACAGATAGCTAACAGGTATGGATGAGCATTCTTCTACATAATTAAAGCCACTTTTCCCTAAAAAAAAATTTAAAAAATTGATACCTATGTAGCCTGCTCAATCCAAACAGGAACACAAGTAGTTCTGTGAGCTGTGGAGTTAATGAAGCATTTGTGGAAAACAGTTTCCTATCTTGCCAAGAATTTATGGCACTATAAATCCTCATACTGCATTTTGTTTTGAAATAACCCCCCCGCATAGACAAGCCCTGAGATGCAACAGCACATGTGCATGGGAAAGCTGCCAAAATTTTCTCCAGCTAATCCAGGGAATACACACGTGGGAAGGGAAGCACAGAGAGGAGCAGGAGGTAGGTTAGATGCTGTTTGTGGAGTCCTGATGGACATGGAGTGAGTGTTTTCTAAGAGCTGCACAAGTAACAGGAGACAGAGATAGCAGTGAGCTCCAGACACTTTGTGTGTGTGTCCTGATGCTCCATGGCCCCGTGCTGATGTGCTCTTCCAGCATTTTTGTCTTCCACTACAGCTCCAAAAGGCAGCCAAGTGGTCTGACAGCTGTGTTCCCCCTCTCTTGCTTGTGCTCCCAATAGCTGCCTGATCCCACTGTCTTCCCAACAGCCAAAAGGTTTTCTGATTTCCCCAAACTAGGCTCTGGGATGTGGGCTGGCCCACAGACTTGCTAGTTGGAAGAGATTGAGGAGGCAGCAAAGGGGCATTTTCTTTACAGAGCATACTGTTCCAGCACAGCAGATGGGACTTTGTCCTTCAGCAAAGCAAGTTCAGATCCAGCTTTCAGTCAGGAAATGGTGGTGAGCACAGGAAAGGGCAAATACCACATAAATATCATTACAATAAAAATAAAATTTGTGAGGCTTATATTAAAATCTCTTCATACCAAAGTATGTTGTAGGTACAGGCATGCTGAAAACTACAACTATGCAGTAGCTCTAGGGCATTCTCTCTACACAACAGCAATAGCAATTCTCTGAAGGAAAAGCACTCCTACATATACAGCAAATGCCAGCAAATTCAGCCTATCCAGCAAAATTCTGTTTTTGCCAATGTAACTTGCTCCAGATCATTCAAATCAAGCTCTAAGCTTCATTTCTCTAGGCAGGAGAAAGAGCTCTACTTGTGACATCCTTGCATGTACACTTGCATCAGTGTAGCTCCATCAGTCATGTCTTCACACACGGGATTGACACTGAAAGGCTGCCAGGGAATAGTGTAGACCCAGCACTGGTTTCTGCAGCTCACCATTTCCAATGCTTACACATTTCAATCCTTATTAAGACCACAATGCTTCCTGCTTCTAATAAAGCATGTGATAAATACCTAAACAATTCTTTAGTATATGTTATTAATTTATTTACTTAGCTACTTTTTCCAATGCACATATGGATTCCATTAAGTTAACAATGTTTCAAAATCACTTTAAAAATCTGCTGGGTAAACAACAGCCTAAAATGAAAGTGCTGACTCGAAGCTGCCCCAATGAAACTTTTGTAACAAACTTACCAAAATACTAACTATATTTGAAAGTCCTGTGTTTATATTATACGGTTTGATGTCCTACTTTTTTCTGCTGAGCTACCTTTAGCATTTCACTCCCACTTCTAGATACCACATGAGATGACCACGTACACATCCTAATCCCCTAAATGCTTTCAAGCAGAAACCAGTGTTCAGAAACTCATAACATTACATTTTATGCCCTTGCCCTTTCCCTCACTTTCCAGATGCAGAGGAAGAGCCTACGCTACATCAGTAATCTCATTTACTACTGTCAGCTTGCCACCTTAGCCCAGTTTGCAGAAAGTTGTCATTATTCTCCATTTTACAAACTTAATACATTTCTGTATTAAAAAAAAAAACCCAAACAACTTCACTGAGATGTAACAACACCACAAAAACAAACAAACAAACAACCCCCCCAAAAACAAACAAACCAAAAAAGAAACCAAAAAGAAGACATAGTAAATGCTTATTAATAAATGTCAGCAATGAAATATCCCTCTGACACTACAATGCTGGTAGCTAAGGTGTTAATATCATTCATTTGTAATCACCACTCTGAGAACAATCAAGAATACTGAGCATGAAGCAAGAATAGACTTTTTTTTTTTCCATTGAGCCAGGAAGAGAAATCTTGCAAAACAAATTTAATTTGGGTAAAGGAGTGATAATTAACATGCAATCCAGCATTAAGCTTCTTGACAGCAAGCCTCTGCTTGAAATTAAGCTGTTCTTTGCAAGGAAAAGTTGCAATGCCAGGACAAATACTGTTTCAGGTTTGAGAGAATATGAAATAGAAACATGTTCAGGATCATAGTGCTTGGCTCCAGCAGGCTGCAATACACCCTCGAGCCCAGCATGTTTGGGGACGTGAAAGGTAGGAGTAGGACCTATTTGCCCTTTTGAAAGGATAAATGGGAAAGAGCCTGCATAATTCAGTACCATAGAAGGTTAAAAAGTCTTTTCCTCCAACAGCACTTGAAGAAGTGAGAAGTTTGCAGCCAACTGTTCTAACTTGCACTGCTCTCCAACACCTCGGACTGTTGCTTCACTATTCAGTATAAATACATTAAATTATATTTCAAGCTCCTTCCCTCACTGCTTTGAATCTTTTCTTCCTATGACTCTTGACAGTGACAGTAAAAAGTAGTCCTTCACAAAATAATAGACTGTGTGTAACATAGAAAGTTTTATCTTTCATATGATTATCATTTATACAGTTATTTTCCAGGATTCTAAGAAATATCTACTGGGATACTGACAAGTATCTTTCCAATAAAGCCTAAACAGCACCTTCAATAAAGGAAATTACCTGGCATGAACACAGAATGGATATTCGAAATTGAATACCCCCCACAGCTACTTTAGCATAACAGCTGTCCAGAAAAAATGAGAGGACTCTTTGGATGTGCTTTCCATTTGTTAGTGGATGCAGTAGGTGACGGTCATGCCCCATAAGGTGTTTAGGAAGGGGCTTCCTGGGTATTAAAAAGCCTCCTGAATTCCAACATAACCTTAACATACAAACATCTTCAGGTACAGTTTGCCTGTTGCCTTTCTCCATAATGTGTTCTGCTTTCCCGATTGTTAGAGATTCATGTCTTGAGCTTGTGAAAGGGAATCAGGGTACAAAAAACCCCAGACTACCACAGTACCTACATGCAGAAAGCAGAGAAGAAATCCACATTTCCAATGTGAGCAATAATACCTTACACCCCCTTCTACAAAGTTTTGGAAAGGATTTGTCACTTTCTTCACATTTTAACTTCATTAGCATTAATTCCCTCTCCTGACACACAGCATGACTGGAGTGAAATCTTCTCTGTTAACAGACTGCACAAAACATGGTGTGCAGCATATAAACAGTATCCCTTTCCCTTTTGGCCTCCTTTCACTAAGCCAACCCATTTATTTCATATTTTGATTACTATGAACATAAGCATTAAACATATATATGCAACTGGACATGGAGGCAACAGCCTGCCAGCTCCCCTCTGCCTAAGCGAGGACAGGTACCAGCACCATACCGCGGGGGCTTGGAACGTCAGCACAGCCGGGAGCCCCTCCGCCCCGCAAGCATTTCTCTACGTAGACTTTGCGGGGTTTAAGAACTGCTTCTGAATCAGAGACGTGGCGACAGACGGTGCGACAACTGGGGGCGAGCAACAGGAGGTGTCCAACTGCCCTGCGCTCAGCAGCAGAAGGGGAAGCCCTCCCCTTGCAGAGCGCCGGGGCGAGCACCGCAGCCCGAAGCTCCGGGGTGGAGGCACAGGACTCTTCTTGCCCTCGCACACCGAGAGCACTTAGATGGAGGGATAGGTCTCTCCCTGTTCCGCCGGCCCCTCCCCCGGCCCGGAGCCCCCTCCCGCCCCCCGCCGCGGCGGA
>WBMZ01008973.1:0-37561 GCA_013400975.1 Atrichornis clamosus
CTCCGCGCCCGCCCCGTGACGCCGGACGGAAGCCGGGCCGGGGCCGCTCCCCGCGGGCGCCGCTGTTGCTGCGCGCGGCAGCGTCCTTGGTTACCGGCCGGGCGGCCGAACGGGCATGGGGCCGCCGCGCTGCCTCTGCGAGATCTGCTCCTGCGGGTGAGTCAGCGAGCGCCTTCCGCCCTCGGCACACTCGTCCGCCACACCAGGTTTGGGCCGGTGCTGATCTGCTGGAGGGCAGCAAGGCTCTGCAGAGGGATCTGGACAGGCTGGATCCATGGGACGAGGCCAGTGGGATGAGGTTCCACAAGGCCAAGGGCCGGGGTCCTGCCCTTGGGTCACAACAACCCCACCCAGCACTACAGGCTGGGGCAGAGGGGCTGGGAAGTGCCCGGCAGGAAAGGACCTGGGGGTGCTGGTCAACAGCAGCTGAACGTGAGCCAGCGTGTGCCANAAGAATGCCAGTGGCACCCTGGCCTGTGTCAGGAACAGCAGGGCCAGCAGCGCCAGGGCAGGGACTGTCCCCCTGCACTCGGCACTGGTGAGGCCACACCTCGAGTGCTGTGTCCAGTTCTGGGCTTCTCCAATCAGGAGGAACATTGAGGGGCTGGAGCAGATCCAGAGCAGGGCAATGGAGCTGGTGAGGGGCCTGGAGCACAAGTCCTGTGAGGAGCAGCTGAGAGAGCTGGGGTTGTTCAGCCTGAAGAAAAGGAGGCTCAGGGAAAAACTTACCATTCTCTGCAGTAGGTTGTAGCCAGCTGGGGCTTAGCCACTTCTCCTAACCAGTGACAGGACAAGAGGACATAGTCTCAAGCTGCACCAGGGGAGATTTAGGTTGGACATTAAGAATTTCTTCACAGAAACGGTGATTGGACGTGGGAAGAGGCTGTCCAGGGAGGTGGTGCAGTCACAGTCCCTGGAGGTGTTTAAGGAAAGACTGGACGTGGCACTCAGTGCCTGGTCTGGTTGACAAAGTGGCGTTCGGTCATAGGTTGGACTCGATGATCTCAGAGGCCTTTTCCAACCTGATTGATTCTGTGAGCAGCACCCCAGGCCACCATGGAGTAGGACCCGAGGAGGCATACCTGTCAGTAAATGTGAAGTAGTATTTACGTTTAAATCAGGTAGGAGTAAAAGAAGGTCTTAGACTAAAATAGAACAGAATGGAGACAGTCTTTGAAAGCCACCCAGACTAAACCTCAAGACGAGGCTTTTCCATAAAGCAGAACCACCTCCAATTGAAGGACTGCCCCAAAGGAACCTTTGGAAGAGTTTTGGCAACCTTGTCAGAAACCTGTGCGAGCACTGCGGCCTTTAACAGAGATTTAATATATCTGCCTTTCTGCCATCATATCCAGTAGCACTTGCCACTACTTCTTTACTTTCCATGATCCCACAAAGAGACAAACAGGTCATCATTGTTCTATAGCCTCTTTGACCCAGGGAATCTGGCACAAGAGGTTACAGTAGGCAATATTTTATGGAAAATTACTATTTCAGGTCTACAAGCAATATTACTGATGCCACAGGTAAAAAACATCAAAAGTCAGGTTTCCCAAAATAATAAGGAACTTAAACCTTGCAAAATTCACATATGTATTCACAGGTTGAAGTCACAGCTGCTAATATTTTCAATTTCTTCTCTACTTTAAAAAAAAAAATCCCACAAAAATAATTACCTTTGGATTCAAAGATTCAGTTAATACTAAAAGAAAAAAATCTAGCAACTACATATAAGAAAAGTCATCATAAGATCACAAGAGCGTGCTCAATATTTTTTGGAAGTAAAGGGCCAACCCTATAGCTGCAAAATGCACCACAAACCACAGGTTTCATATCAAGGTCTGCAGAGCAGACACCCCCCTTTGTGTTTCTGTGTGGGAAGTCTGTCTATCTCTGCATCAGCCACTTCTTTTTTGATCTGTGACAGAGATGTGAGGCAGGCAGTGCCTAAATCTCCTTGTTTTCCTTTTGACTGAGACTGTGGTGAACTTTGCCCCATAAATTTGTTTCAAAAGTCCTAGATTAATGAAGAGTTGGAACTCATTGTTTTCATGGTGAGATAACAAACCTGGCTCAGGCTCAAGTAGAAAGATGGTGAGATAACACAATGAGACAGCACAAAATGAGGTCCAACTCAACCAAAAATTCTCAATCCAAAAACACGGTTTAATAATACAAATAATTGAATTAAACATGCATAAAACTTGTGGTTTAAAATAAACATCACTGAAGTTTTTACAGGCAATAAAATCTTAAGCCATTATTGGTTTAGGCAGGACATTGTGTTTGCTTCAGTGTATAGTGTTTCTGTTTTTAGGGAAGGCTGACTGGTCGCTTGGCACTGTTACCTGGATATTGGAATGTATACACAGCTTAGCAGAGATTTCAAAGCAACTATCAAGATCTCTTGTTTTGTAGACATTATCATTTAGCTATTTGCAGGAAATTTTATGGAGCTATAATTACTGCTTAATTCTAAATAATAAAATGGAAGGAGACAATCTTCCCTATCTATTAATAGAATTTAAAAAACACTGAAAAAACTTCCAAATACAGGGGAGGAAAGCAAGTAAGACAGAACTTCGTTCTGCTTTCTCAAGGACAGGATGTTAAATCTGGATTCCAAAGAAGAATAAAGCCTGTGTGGTAGATGAACTTTCTGAATTCAAAAATAGTATTTGTCTACTATAAAAGATAATCACAGCCTACAAAAGCACAGAAGCATAGTTTTGAGATACCAAAATAAACTACTGCTTTATCTTCTTCTCAATCTGTCAGCCTCCTCCCATTTGTTGCCCTTTTGTTATCATTATCATAAAAATCTATATTCCTGAATAAATGTAAGTTAAAAGGAAAGAAGACTTCTCTAAAATATGGGTTACTTAAGTCATCATAACGACTACCTTTAAATACAAACCAAATAAAAACTACCAGATCTCCTGCCAACTGTAGGAAGTAGATGACTCTCAAAAATACAGTGTCAATCATTTCTGTCTTTCAGATCATAATGTGTAAATGACAGTTAAAAAATAAAAGCTTTGAGGTGTGTGTTGAGGGTCATAAGTCTTCTATTATGATAAATATTAAACTTTTCTCATTATTAGTCTAGTTTTCTATGGAAGAAAATGCTTTATGGTAGAATTTCAATTATGCTAGCATTGTATAAAAAACAAATGTATGTATGCCAGGCCTTAAGTAAGTTAAATTCACCAGTGTTCTATTAAAATAACCAGAACAAGAGCATTTGGCACAAGAGAGCCGATGTACTGTCACTTTTATTTAGCTGAGATTCTATTCAGACCTTATGCAAGACACAAAATAGTCTCCCACAAAGAAGGGAAAGAATAATAATCCATCAAAGCAAGAGCCAGTCAGTCATGGGAAAAGGCACAGTCTCACCAAATTCATTTGAATTATCAGTAACTCTGGGGTTGAAATTAAGATAAATACAAGGAAGAAGTTAAAAATAATCAGTCTCAAGGAGTTCTGGCCAAACTCTAAGTAACATATTTCATTTATCAGAGCTATAATCTGCCTTCACTGATGATTCCCAGTATTGTGATGCCTTATATAATCAATTTTGTAAAATTATCTAAATGAAAAATTTTGGTTTAGCAGTTGGATAACATTCTAAATTTCAACAACATCCTAAAGCAGATTTATCAGTTGACCAAAAAACCCTAATCTTTTCTCCAAGTCAAATTCACAAGGTAATTTCACATTACTTTTCAGGCCAACTGAAAGTACTTTCACAACACAGAGTAGGATGTAGGAGCTTCCTGAACACTCTCATCTGATTCCAAGTAATTTTGCGCGCAGTTAGAGTGTGTTCAGAATTATTTTATACACTAGAAATGGCTGGTTTGAAGGGCATTTTTGGATCAGTAATGAATTCCAATAAAATTGCAAACATCTCTTTCCTTGTAGATTGCTTTCACCTTTGTGTTGAGTCTACCAACAACTACAGGCTCACCCTGCAGTAATTATTTTCCTAGTATCTATTTCAGTTTGTAGCACGTCCATTCAGCCACTCATGGGATCTACTGACAACGCTGCTTAAAAAATATTCAGAGTTAAGTCCTTAAAGAATGGTGACACCAGGGAAGGTGTTTTGTTTGGTGGTTGGTCTTCTGGACCAGCTTAGGGCAAACTGAAGATTGTCAAAGTGAAGTTTTTGCCGATGAATAGAGTTTGTTTCAAATTCCTTTGAATTTTATGCCAGAACATTATAATTTGATAACCTATATTTCAACTAGCTTTCAAACCATCAATTCAATGTTTTTAATTTCTGCTTAGCTCTTAGTTTTAGATACTACGTGACACAGCATATGCTATTTATACTTTCTGAAAAAAACATTACTAAGGTGGAAACTGAATTTCATGAAAAATGTAATGACAGGTAAACAGCGTACTGAGAAATGGCACACACCTCCTTGTTTTCCTACTTTTCCTGTTCGTTCCCTCTTCTTCCTTTTTCCTTTGTCTGCTCTGTTCTGAAAAGGTCTCTCAATTGTTACTTGACTTGATTGAAAAGGAGTAAGCACCTGAGGCTTTGAAAGTATCTGGGTTCTTAGCTGAGCTGGCAAACTCAGGCAGCACAAACTAATACCAGCATTAGGATCTAGATAACTAGTCTCAGATAACTTAGTGGTATTTTCATTTTCATTTTTTCATTTTCCCAGCAGGAGCCCTTTGTGTCTGTTTCTGTATTCTTTTTTACCTTGCTTTAATTTATTGTTTTCCTTTTTGGTGTTCAGTGCTAGTTAAATTTCTCTGCAGACCCGTGAAATATTCCTTGGATATCTAGCTTCCTGAAGCTTGAATTTATTTGTACTCACTAAGAGCTGTACACTTTTACCCTTCTGGGGCTATAGATATTTTTTGCTTTTCATGTATAGAATTTTACAGTACTTGTTTATTTAAAAATTTGGTTTTTTTTTCCCTTTGCTGGTATCTGAGTATTGCAAGTTGTCAGCCACAGGTAGGAGGAAGATCTTTCATGGTGTATATCCTTGAGGTCAGCCAGAGATGTGCATTATGCAAATTAGAATGATTATAACAAGATTTTCAAGAGAATAACAACATGTAAATTTTAATTTCATGGATCGTTTATGCAAAACAACAAGGTATAAGTTATAAATTGTCATGATATACCTCCCAACACCTTTTTGCACAATAGTGTCATTGATACAGGCATCAATGACAAGCAGATGTAATTGAAATAAAACCTATTAAGAAAAAGAGATGTCATTACTTCTAAATAAACATGGGGTTTGGATAGAGAATTTAGTCAGTCCTTGGAGAAAAAGAAAGGGTTGAAAAGTCATAAACGGCTTGCAGAGCAATGGAAGTGCAGATGAGATTTCACACCACAAAAATTTTAATTTTTGATTAAAATTTTAATCAAAATGTGTTAATCAATAGTGGTGAAAATAGGTGAGATGTACAGAAATAAAAAGACAAGTGATAAGGTAATACAGTAAAAAAGGGACAATATGAGACCAGAAATGAAGCATAGCTAGTTATTTTTACAAATAAAACTAATAATATCATTAAAGATTAAAGAAAAGGAGAAAGTGCATCTTGGTGGTAGCATCATTTAGGGCACTGAGATCAACTCTATCCACGCTTTGTATTCTGTACCAAGGACTAACTCACATGCTGATACTGTTTTTATTACTGCATTCATCTAATGTGCTCTGGGCCATCAGCCCAGTATTTTGTGGTTTTATCACTCAGAAAAGATTTTAAACAAAATCTACTGACATTGTTCAATCTTCCCCATTTGTTATTCACTCCCAGTAGACAGAGTATGGGTTTTCCTCTTTAATGAAACTATTCAAAATTCATCTGATGTGTTTGACCCAGACGCCATCGCTGCTGTCATAAACCCACAAAGATTTATGATGATGGACTGCAGCCGAGCCTCAAAACTGAGTATGTGGAAAACTACCCTGGTTATGGCATCGTCTGCCCTCCTGAATGCTTCAAGCCGAGACAGGAGTACGAGCCTGTTGGAGGGAAAATGGAGGGGCGCTCAACATTCAGGTAAATATTTTGAAACTCTGTGTTTTACAATTACTCTGTAATACTTTTATTCTTTCTTTTTTAAGGGGGGACTGGACATTGTATTGAAATCTTCTGAAAATGCAGTCATTGCATCCTTTACACTTTTTGCATACTTGAAGTATAAATGTTGAGTACAGAAATACAGTTACTACAAAAGGGTAGTAAGAAGTAGCAAAGCACACATGCAGCAAGATTTGCATTCTTTACAGTGGCCTTTAATCTGTAAAGATCATCTAAAATCCTTGTCTTTGTTTTCGGCCTGTTTAGGAAATCTAGATCTTATGGAAAAGCTGGCAAGCTGGAGAGCTTTCTGTCATACATATGTAGACTCTAAGATAGTGAGAAAATAAAATCTTAAGAAAAAGGAACAGGGAGTTGATTTTTTTTCATTCAGACAGTTCTATATTATTAGTTACAAGAAAGCAAACTGTAAAGGGGTTCAGTACATCTGTCCTGTCAGTGCAGATGCTGATGTTAAGCTTACAAAATTAAAGGGCATCTTTCAAAGAATTAAAAAAAGATATCACCCACTCATTGTTCGTGATGTGATAGAGGCATCAACGTTTAATTTTTCCATTATTGTTGTTTTTCTTCTAAACTCTGAGGGCATCTGGTGAAACTTCTTTGTTTATTAAAAATAAAGAAGAAAAGAAAAAAAAAAGAAAAGAAAAAAAAAGATACACAAATTGAAAGGCCAGATGCCATTCTGTCAGATTGGTCATGTACTTGGACTATTTAAAGTATGGACTATTTAAACACTCACCCTTTCAATGTAATGTGCCCATACAAAAACAGTGAAATGCTGTTTCTGATTATATTCCAAGCTCCTTGTGCAATTAGTAAATGCTACCACTTGTAGTAGTTCGAGCTTTTCTCTGCTTCTGCTTTCTGATAATTTATTTGCAATACTATAGCAACTTTTTAAGTCTCCTTTCAGATACTTTAAATAATATTTTTAAACTGTGAATGAGACTCAGTGTTGGAAAAGTTGCTTCACCATCTACCTTTGAACAAAGGCTCTATCATGCATCAGACACTCTAGATTTATGTATCATAGTTTTCTTTCCTCCATGCTATCCCTCCAATATATGGTGTCTGATTGATTTTTCAGAGTAAACATTCTGTTATTTTTCCATATAGTGGAAAAATTACAAAAGTGACTTCATAAAGAAAAAAAGGAGTTTCTTAACCAGTCTTTTCTTTTTTCCCAATTCAGAACTGATTACTTACCACATGATGTGAAGAGACCTTTTCTGGTACACGAAGAATATAGACCAAAGTCAGGGAAGATTGACCTGGGAACCATATACCAGAAAGATTATAACCCTCACAAAGTAGGACCAGTGACATTAGCAAGACCTCGAGAGAGAAAACACACGTCAGGAGCAAAACTGGATACCATTCCAACCTATCGAGGTAATAATATATGCCACCTATAGAAAGAGAAAGAAAACAAGATGCAGCTAGTATTCTGAATTATCTATACTAGAAACTGGATTTGTTGGTTTGGGACAGAGAGTAGGACATACTAGAAAGCAGGTGATAATGCCTTAAAACATTCAGCACTCCAGTTGTTCGGAGGTGACATTTACTGGCTCTAAACAAAAAGCCCTCTCTGAGATTTTCTTGGCTAGAAGAAGACTCTAACTTACACTTGGTTAGGCTATCTCAGGCAAAAGTGGATTGACATTAAGGTGCAATATAACTTTCAGGTAGTTTTAGTTCATGTGACTTATTCTTCCATAGAGGAAGTCAACAGTGGACTTAGATTTCTGCTTGTGTACAGTATGGCTTACATATACATCATCCTAGTAACAATCTGTCTTGACACAAATTATTCTATTACAATGATCAGCACAAAGGTGCTAAATCTCCTTCTATGTCATTCTGGCAAGTGACCTTGACATACTTTACACCAGTATAGAATTTCATACATCTGTTACTCAATTTGTTACATGTACCTCATTTTAGCCTGTTAAAAGTAAATAGAAATAGATTATGAGATATGATCTACAAGACTGATGAAAATCAGGATGTTCCAGATTGTGATACCAGTGGTATCAAAGAGATAGCTGCAATAACAAGAATTAGATATGGGTATTACAACAGGAAGTCAGAATTCTTGGTGTGAAATGAGCAGGGGAGACAGTGCAGCGACAGAAGAGTTGGAAGGATAAAATGTGGGAAAATAGACTCAAAGATCAGTTATACTTCAGTAGCTTCTTCAATCTTAGGCCTATTCTAGATAGAAATGCATTTATATTAATATTCTATTTGTATTTATTAATTATACATAGGTTATAAGGAAATTTAAATACTTTTATTTAGCCTACATCTAGGTAGTAAGTTAGCAAGTAATGAATACATTAGCCTACTCTCAGCATACAACTAAGACATCATGCAACTGATTCATTTGAAATGTATGTTAGCAACATTCAACAGGGATTAAGGATCAAGGAGTAAAAAAACACTGAAGCAAAGTACAGTGACTGCAAAACAAAGTACTGATTTCAAGTGCCTGTGAAGAAGTTTAGACTGGGCAGTAAGTTTTGTGACTACAGCAGAACAGTCTGGCAAAGAAAACGAAAACCCCAAGAAGCTTTAAAAGGCCGTAATGTTGGTATGGAAATTAAGAGGGAGGATTCTACCAAGCAGTAGTGAACACGACCCATTGACCTATAAGGTTGCTTTCAGTCTTGTATACTTGCATAAACGTTTAAGTAAAATGGAAGATATTGTACATAAAACCTGAATAGAGCTATTTTCTGTATAGTTTCTGTTGAGAATAGTCAAAATAGGGCATAAGGTACAATTTTTGTCTGTTTTTATCACACGCTATAATAGAAGATAGTTTTCTCAGATCACAAACATGCAGATATAATTCTCACTTAAATCCATTTTGTTTTGCAAGATTTAATACCAGAAGAATTTATCTTCATTTTAAAGGAATAGTCTTAACACCTGTCTGATGGAATTTTGGTTTTGCCTTACAGATCACTACAGGTTATGGAAAAACCAAATAACGGAATCTTGTAAGGTGGAGCGTCCATACGAGCGACCCTCAGAGAAGTTTGGAAATCCTTCTACGTTTCAAGACGACTTTATTCCTAGGGAACCGAATCCCCCACAAAGTTGTAAACCTTGTGATTCCAAGCTTTCAGAGGGGCCTTTTGATGGTAACACCAGCCATCGCACCACCTATGTTGTCCATGAGCTGGAGCCAAAATTTGTAAGACCAAAAGAAGAGTACAAGCCAAGTGACCAACCCTTTGAAAATCTCACAACCCACCAAACAGATTTTAAAGGGACGCCTGGGCAACAACCAAAAAGCTGCAAGCCTGAAATTAAAAGAGTTGTATGCGATGCTCCTTTTAAAGGAACCAGTGAATTCCAGGATCGTTATCAGCCATGGCTGATCACCGCGCCTGACTTGTACAAACCAAAACCGTACGTTCCACCCATAGAGAAGATGGATCTTAACTCCACAAACCGTCTTCATTACATCTCACATGAGATTTCTCCAGTACCCCCCATAAGACCAGCTCCAAGAACAAAACTCACTGGCCCTTTTCAAGGGAACACTACTACAAAAGATGACTATATACCTCGGAGCATGTGTTGGCGAGGGATTATTAAGAAAGAACAGCAAATTCCAAAATTCACGGGAAAATGTTCTAATTTAACTACATTCAGATCTCATTACATACCACATCAGGCCAGTCCAGCTCAAAGTTGCAAACCTGTACCAGCTGTAGGTCTTGATGTTCCTTTTCAAGATGAAACTCTGTATCGCACTGAATATACTCCAAAGAAGCCAGAGACCTGCCCAGGACTTCATCCAACTGCTCTGGGTTACGTCTATGTCAACACAGATTCTCAGGGTCACAAATTCTACCGCCAGTTGTCTCCACAACGCGCTGGGCCAAATCGTAAACCTATTCCAAAGGAAGTGCCTGGTGTGTCATAATACTTACGTGCAATATTTCAAGCACCCTTGTGAAATAATTGGAAGTCAACTTGTTCATTTTTTCTTTAAATAACACTGAAAGCAAATTATATAATGCAAATTTTGCTTTTAGAAGTTTGAAGAAAACCAAAGCAAAACCAGAAGTTTATTACAAGACTAATAAAGATTTGCCAACTGCTGTAGGAACACTACACCCGGCATGGCATCTTTCCTTTTTCTGATTGTGCGTTCTAGTTTCCTTGACTCCCCAGATTTCATTACGCTCCATCTGAAGCATATTTATCATATATTTAATTCTTTGAGATTTTCTGCAATCAAATGATTGTATTTGTGAAATAGGAAGTGTCTTTTGATGACAGCGTATTTTTTACACAGTAAGTTGTCTATAATAATCTAAGAAATCAGCAACAATCTCAGTAATCTGGTAAGACTTTTTTCTTTACATTTTGCTGCCCAAATCACAAGACAGCATGCCATGCCACAGGCATTTCTAAAAAACCTGGGTTTAGCTTTAGTCATCACTACTTCAGCTTTATTCAGTGCTGAAGTGAGTATAAAGGTCCCACTGTAACTTCTCATAGCAATTAACAAGTGGTAACCTCACTCTTTTTCTGTACACATAGTTGAAACCACTCAAACACCAAAAACAGGTCATTAGACTCTGTTTCCTAATTTCCCTGATTGTGCTCTTCGAGCTTTACTTCCAAAGGAAACAAAACTGATGCGAGCTTTGGACACACTGACACACTAAGTGCATATGTCTCACCCAGCTGAATCATTGTTAAACCCAGTGTGCCAATTCAATCAAATTTCATTATGAGATTGCATAGATTTTTTTCCCATGTCTTTAAGGTAGATGGGGAAGTAGAGAGAGTCAGCCTCAAAAAGTTAACATCCACTGTAGTTAGATCCTTCTATCTGATTTTTAAAGCTGAACAGCCAGTTATCACTGCCAGAGTTCACTGCAGAGGCAGTCTGAAGGGGAAAAGAGCAGAAAATTATACAGGTGTAAGTAAAGAGAATAAAAAATAGTATAAACTCAGTTAAAAAAAGAAGTATCAGCCAAGATGCAGAAATCTGTAGACAGCCTGGCTTCAGTCTGTCTGGTCTTCAAAGAATTGCTTGTTCCAAATACACAGAAACCAAATTTTTAATAGAAATTTTATATGAAATTGTTATGTCTCTGTATGACATATTTAGTATTTTCTCTATGTATCTTTAACTGATTGAGAAATCTAGATGAACCAATTTCAGTTCTGTTACATTCAGGATTTAAGCAAGTCTCAATTAATAGTTCTATAATGAACTGTATTGTCATGCTTTATCACACCACTCCAGTATGATTTTTTATCAGTATTGCATATTTTGTACCCATTGGTGCAGAACAGTATTTGGGTTCTGCAGAATCATGTGGCTCTACTGCATAAACAAAGTCATTAATAAAAGGGCTAAGATCAATGATGGAAACATTTTTAAAGCAGGAACTTGGTCATATGAAAGCAAGAAAGCTGAACTGAGCATATTGACTGTGCACAAAGGCATTGCATGTGGGAGATCCAGACATTATTAGAGCATCAGTCACTTTTAGACAACTTTTGTCTTCATACTGTGTTTTTGTAATGACACTCTGTTAATGAAACAGCAACTCAGTTTTACCTTTCTGTCTGAAAATTATTCACATCCCTCAGATTGTGAATGAACAAGGACGATGTAAATCTGTGAGATCCTAAAAGCAGGACTGGAAAAAGTCCAATTCATTGTCATCTTTCTGTAGTACAGAATTAAAATTACAAACACCCTTTTGAGTCAATTCTCTGTCCACAACTGAGGAAACAAAGTCAAAAGTTTGCACAGTCACACCTACCCAGGTCCATATCCTATACACAGTCCTGGTACCTCTTCAGCAGTTTACAGAAGCTCCTGATGTCCTCCAGCTCTCTTTTCTAGGGACGGAGAGATGCAATCTGAATCCATAAAGTTACGTGTGCCTGCATGTTCTGCTCAAAATGGCTCTTCCTCTGGGTCTGTGAGTGAGCCCAGATGCTTTTTTTACATTTTGACAGCTGTTTTTTCAGTTCTGAAGTCACTTTCCTGCCTTAAGTTATGAAAAGTCATTTGCTGCCACCTACCAGCATGGTACAAACATTTTGGGAGGAAGGGAAGTGAAGGGCATATTCAGATTCATTTAACAGTTCCTCTGCAGATGTGTTTGAACACTTTTTTTAGGGTGGAGGGGCATATTCCCTTTCATTTTGTCCTTAATGTTTCCCTCTAAGATTAATAGTGAAAGAGAGAAGTCTTTATTACTTCACAATTGAAAAGCCACAACACACTGATTGTGCTTCCAGGAAAAGCATCAAATGATACCATAAACCTTCAGACAGTATTCAGTACCTGACGTCAACTTTTCATAAGCAACATATTACTGAAATGCAGACCAAATGAAGAGCCGGCTGGAAAACTAATATTTTTCCAAAATAAAAGCTGTTAAAAAAGCATTTTATGATGTCATGCTAAATCAAGATGTAAAAGCACAAAAGTTATTCATGGATTCAGCTGCTATTGTAAGAGTGCTTTCCATGCACTCTGCCATCCAGCAGCAGGCTCCACAGAACTGCTGTACAGAACCTTATTTTAAAGACTGCACTAAAGAATGCACTGGTGAAGTGAAAGGAAAATTAAACCTTTGCCATTATTGCCGTCCATGATAACTCTGAAACATCAGCATTCCATTGCTAGACATTTATTTCCTGTTTAATAAATTTTTTAAGGCTTTTATTGTTAATACTATTTGTAAGACTATTCTTTCTAAAGACTATTTACAGATATTGGATATTCTGAATCAGCTTTTTCACGCAGCTATTCCCATCACTCACTGAAAATAAAACATGGACCTGTTCTGTCAGATGTAAGTGAACTCTGCTTGGTGCAGTTCATGAAGGCCCAGCAAAGAAATGCAACTTTATTCCACCTTTTACAGAATCCCAATTCTAGATTTCAGGGAATCACAACAGACTTATTTGGATTTTGGTAAATTCTCTTCCCCTTTTTCAGTCAGGTTATATCACTGTTGTGTCTTAACAGCAGTGCAAAGCAGACTATAGTGAAGCTGAGAATATGATAAGCTGTTAAGAACTAATCTGAGGCTTTGAAAAAAAATTCCAGAATTACAGACAAAGTATGTTAGAAAAATAACAAAAAAATAAAAGCATGGGTACCATGAAAATCATGGTAATAAACAATCTCTGGATAATCACAGTGTTGAATAATCAAACTATACTTTATTTCAGAAATATCAAAACTACGTTCAAGAAAGCTAAAATCTGCAGTTACTGGAGAAGCAATAAAATAATCTACAGAAGAATGTCATGCCAATTGCAATCACAAACATTTACAGCACCGCTTCTATATAGCATGCATACTTAACCAAAGACAAAGTTAACGCAACAAAAAATGCTATGTGTTAACATTTGAAAACTTTAAATATAAAGGGAAAACATGAATAAGAAATTTTGGTAATAAGAAAAAATATATGTCCAAAAATCTTTATTAAACACTGTACAAAAAAAAAATATTGCACTTTTAAATCAGACAATAAATATCTACAAAAGTATCTTACAAATGTTTTATTTTAATTTATAAAACTGCTTAAAACAATCAAGACCCATTGCTGATTAAAAAGATAATGATCAGGAATGTCCTCTCCTTGCAGTCAGCCTTGGACATGATAGTCCACCTTAAACATCTTCTATACAGTAGTGCTACCCTAATTTTCAGTGATGCAAACCCTCTGTGCAGGAATGCTGTGTCTGAACTGCTCTAACAGCACACCCAGCCCTCAGCCCGCCACACAGGTCAGAGATGGAACGCAAGAGCCAAGGCAGTGTAAGCATTCAGGCCTCCAATATGAGCTATAGTTTGGAAACCACGAAAGAAAAAAGCATCTGTGTTCTGCCTCCCACGGGGTCCTCTCTGCTTAAAGCCCTAATCAGACAATCTGCAATATGGAAGGTAATTTACCCAGGAATATCATAGTAAGAATGTATCAACTTGCAAAAGACTCAGATGGTTAATGGTCATGATGAAAAATCATCTTGATGGAAAAATGCTCAAAATAGATTTCTTGCACTTGTCTATCTGCACAATTAATAATTTTTCCTTGGACATTTTTCCCCATTAATGGAGAAAATAAAATGATTGCCCAAGACATGAAATCTGACGGCCATGTTTGGCCAGTTACTGGCTCCCCATTTGACTTGATGTGCAAGAGAACAGTGCTTACAAATGTTTGGTCACAGCTCTGACAAGGAAGCCTTCTGTCTAATTTAATATCAGAACAAAAGTCTAATCATGCCAGAACTTCAACTATACCTCAGAGACTGGAATTAGGGTAGAAAAATGACACCTCATTTATTCAAAACAGATCTATTGCTGCTTTGAAAATTGTGCTAGGATCTACAGTGTCTTACTGCATACACATAAATACAAGCAAGAAAAACTCAATGTACTTCTGTGTGTCTGTCTGAGACCTAATATCAGTAAAACATATCCTGTGAGATCAACCCTTAAGCTCAAGCTGTTTATGAAAATGAAGCTGCTGCCAAAATTTTACAGCTACAAGCCACAGCTTCTATAAATGTAAAAATTGTGTTAAGTATGATGAAAAAACCCCACAACCTGGGAGTCAATAATTGCTGTATTTCAAAATTTTTCAAAGTATTTTTGTGAATTTTCCTTGTAAGTTAAGGACAGTAAGCACTATCTGCTGCTTTTAGGTAACATTATTTCCCTGATAAAATTATAAAGTGATGGCCTGCAAACTTTTGCAGATGATGATATTATCTTGATAATCCAGACATGAATATGTTTAAAACATTAGAAGTTCCATTGCAAAGAGTGAATAATGAAAGTTCCCAGAAACAATACCCTATCCAGCATATCCATCTGCAATGCTGTGGTTTCATGAGCCCCATGTTGCCATTAGAGCAGGTTAATTTAATGAACCCCTCTTCTCATCTCTTCACTGCAGCATCATGAACTCGCCATAGAGGACTTATATTTCTTGACATGATTGACAACATCTTTGTTTGTAGGTGTCTATCAAGCATAACTTTAGTTGCTTTACAAATGTACAGTAGTGAGTTGTATCCTTGCATTCGCCTTCTGAAAAATACATTTAAAAATTACAAGGCTTTATAATGAGCAAAAGAGAAATAGCAGAACTTGCCATAGTAATTGTAAACAACTGATGGATTCCTGGTAGCTTTATAATTATTTTTCTCTGCATTTCTGGCAACAGAGGATTCAAAGGTAAACAAGGTCAGAAGTTAAGAGGTGTGATCTCACTGCATTCATTTACTCATTGTCTGTTTCAGAACACTACCCCATCTTGGAGGAATTAACAGCTTGCTCAGAGACTTTTGACTTACAACTGGCACAGTCATGTAGGGAAGTTTGCAAAAAACTTCCTAAATATCCTGTTTCTAAAAGTGCTCTTGAGGCTTTAATATCAAACTGGCCTACTTAGAGAAAAGAAACCCCAGGATTACGAAGTGCTCCTTGGAGAGGATAGTTTTACCTTTGATGTACAATCAAATGCTTGTAGAATCAATAGTGTACAACCGTGAGTCACTTTCTAATATAACTGCTACAAACTATTACTATGCTCATATTTAAATAAACATTTACATACTGCCACAGGACGTGACATTGCAGTGTTGCCAGGTCGCTGGTCTCTTCCTCCCTCCGCAGCACTGCTCAGCCACGGGTTTGTTACTGTGTCTGTGCACGCAGGACACTCGTCTGGACTGGAACCCAGTGCCACAGCCCACACTGCAGGGCCTCCAGGGGCCTGTCCGCCAGTGCACGGCACGCGGCTCTGCGGAACAGCTCCTTCTGACGGCAGGGCTGGGGAGGGAAACGAGCGGCACTTCAATGTGTGCTTTTGTGCTGGACCCTCATTCACAGAACGACAGAGCTGATGTTGGAAAACGTTGGATAGAACCGATCAGCCCACACCCCTGCCCACAGCACAGCCAACTACACCAGGTTGGTCAAGATCATCTCTGTGTTTTGAATATCTCCAACTTTCTTGGCTCCTTTTTTTTCTTTTAGTTGAATTCCCTGTATTCCATTTTGTGCTCATTCATCAAGCCTTCTCATGAGAAAACATGAGTTTCTTTAAACTAGCTTCTTAATCTTGGAATAGAAAAGGTATTTTATCTTTAGGAAAGCTTAGCTGACCCTGAAACACTGTATACTAGGTGGTGTGAATTCTTTGTGCATAACCTCTCTTGGGTTCCTGAATTAATCCAGTGTCCACAAAGGGATGACTGTCTCTACCTCCTTTCCTTTCATACAAAAGAATTTACATACTTGGACTGCAATGACAATCCTGTACCTTTAATTTGATCATCTAAGCAATCTAACTTGTAACTTCTTCAAACTGTTTACCTCTTTCTTTCATCACAAGAAGAGTTTGGCACCAAAGATCCATTCCGAAGCTGACACATAAACTGACCAAGCTGTAAACCTACAGGGCGGCCTACACAGCGACCAGAACACTGAAAGTTGAGAGAAAAGGGTGAGGGAAGAGAAAAAGAAACAGTCAAGTTAATAATAACAACAGAATTACCCTTCTAGGCAGTTACCCAGCTACACAGCCCAGCCATAATTCTTGCATCTTGTCTTCTTCTTCAGCCCTATCACACCTCAGTTCAGATAAGGTCTCCTGGATATTCTGGATTGTCTGTGGGCAATTTTGCCAAGACACTGACTCTCCTGCCTGTTCCTAAAGCTAAATCCATTGTCTGCTCCCATAATGTCATATCTCTACTGCTACAACATTCTTTCTGTAGCTCTGACCATCACAAACTTGCTTTGCTAAAACCTGTATTGGGAATGCAGCAATAGTAATTCTAATTAATTACTGTGCACATTGAACAGTAAATATTCTGTTAATAATTATAAAAATCATATCAATATGAATACAAGTTTACCGAGTGAAGGAAGAAACATAGAAATATAGGAAAACAGAGTTCTGTGCATTAAACACTGTCAACTGCTTTTGAAGCACATTCATATGTCTTTTTTGGGGACTTCACAAGTACAGCTGTGCAAATTGTTCTTCTAAGACTGCAATAAAAGCAATAAACTAGCTTGGAAAATTGAGTACATCATAATGGCTTAGCTTATAAAATACACTGAAATTAATACTCTGCTTTTAGGTCATGCTTTCAACAAAAAAAAGCTGCTCAGCATCACAAAATGAAAAAAAGAACCCAACCCAAACCAGGATTTCTAATGGACTGCTCTGAAAGGTAATTACAGCCACAGAGTTTCTTGCCTGTGCAAGAGGACAGATTTCAGCCAGTGGCACAATGACACTGCTGCACTTTTGTAACACAAGTAGATTCCGGCCGAACGCTGTAACTGACCTGTGCCTTTGCCTGCCCTGGCCCCACTGGACAGGAGTGCCCCGTGCAGGGTTTCCTTGCCACGGGCCGGTCCCGGTGTGCACAAGCCCCTGGCAGCAGGGCCAGCACGCTGCCGTTGGCTTTGGCTTGGTGACACGTCAGCTGTCGGTGGCGAAATCCATCGCCACAGGATGCAGAGCACTGGGACCACGGGCCAGCCACCCACCTGCAGGATGCACAGGCAAATTCATACAACTGGGGCAGTCTTGCTGGTAGTTTGCAGCACTTGCTTGCAAAGAAAAATCAAAAGGACTTGTCCTTGCAAGTTTTAGATGTGAGAACAGTTAGAATCAGCTTCTTCACTTAAGATCTTATAAATGTGGTTAACAGCTGACTTAGCGTACATTCTAACAGAGGTTACACTGCTTGCTACCAGAAGCTAATACTAGGTGAGCCCTACAAATCCTGCTGGATGGGACGTTCCAGAAGGAAGGACAGTGTACTTTTTCATTACTTATAAAATGGATGGTACTAATTTAGCTAGAACTAAAGCGACAGCTGCCATAACTCACCCAAATTTATTACATCAAGATCTCACTAGATAATAGCTCAAGCAGAACATGTTATTTATTGATTATAAGTTGCAAAGATTTAGTCTGTCTTGGCAGCTCAGAACAACACTGGGGAGGCAGCAGGTGGTAATACAATCTACTTGACTTGCTATTCTCATAAATCTAGGCTAGAAATAGAGAACGGACTTTATGTGTAGCACAACCATGATAACAGGAAAAAATTTCTATCCTCTTCAGTAATTATTTCATTTTCTTACAGTCAAACAGCTTATATCCGTTCAAGGAAGATTAATCTTTTACAGTCTGCACCCTTGTCTTTTTCTTCCTTTTAAAGCTCAAGTACTTTTGCAAACATTTGGTGCAGTGCGTGCACAGCAAAGCACAAGTTAAGTACATACTCAAACCCTTACATTTGCTTAACTGTACTTCTCCACTGTGACAGAGAGAAGTGATTAAACACATACAAAATGCTTTGAATAATTAGGGGCCCGTGGCACTGACTGTACGTGTAAAGCCTTTATAATTCTGTGGATACTTTCTAAAGATCTGCCTTGGGATGAGCAGGTTGTGCAGAAATCACTAGTGGGAAAATGGGAAAGGGAAGTGTGGACATTTTGCACTTCCCTCCCAGGTCAGTAATCGTAGGGAAGGAGAGAGGTTAGAGGCACCACGAACCAGACACAGGGCTACTCTCCAGGCACCTTGGAGGCTCTTCCTGTAGAGAAAGCATGGAATACTTCATAAAAGAAAAACTATTTATCTGTTGGCATACACGTATAACTCAAGGCAGAGTTCATTACATTACTATACACACAACTGCCTTCCATTGGTGATTACATAAAGCCAAATTAAAACCAGAACAAATCTAAGCATTTTAAAAGACAATTCAGTTCCCGTTCTCTTTAGCCATATGAAGTAACTGATTTGTTTTTGTTCTAAATACTCCAGGTCACATGATAATCAGATTATTTAGTCATGTCCTGCAATCCACTGAAAGGCATGACCTTGCTCAGAGGAGCCCCAGGACCTCTTGTATCCTCCTGTCATCTGCTCCAAATGGCTGGAGCTTAAGAGGGAAACCTGCAAGTGAAGCTGTGTTTCAAATTATTACTTCGATTTCACAATTTTTCTACTGGCAAAATGTTTGTTTCCTCTGGGCTGACTCACAATTGAAGTTCAGTCTCACATTTTAAGATGATCTGTTCTTTGGCTGCTAATAATGAAATATAAACAACTTCTCCTGATATGTATCTGTTGCTATGTTTTCTGCATTTAGAACAGAATTGAGAACATACTGGCAAGATGCACGCACACAGTGTCAGCTAAGGTCTTAACACTTCTCTCCCAGCATTTTCCAGTGAGGGACAACTCCAAAGTGCATGCATCCCTCACAGATCTTTACACTGCTGACAGTGATGGCCAATTCCTTAAAGCAACAAAAAGCACTTGTTTTGAGCACTCCTGGGGGGTTTCCTATTGAAAACCCAGAGCAATGCCTTGTTGAGCCAGAATGCTCAGTGCAACTCAAATAGTCTAAAGGTACGGTTTTGGCCTTGGGAATCAGATGCTGTGGTATAAATATTTTCAGCCCCAGGACCACCACATACGCCAGTTCATCCCGTGAGAAAACTGGCAGGGAAGAACATGCATGGAGTACTGTGGTGAGGGGCGTTAGAGATAAAGGAGGCATTCCACAGAAAACATCTTACTCAGAGCTCTGCTGGCACGAGGGAGAGCAGGTATCCTGGCCACTCTAACTAAACACAAGTTTTTTCTCTGGTGTGGCAAAGATTCCACAAAACTACACATCCCAGGATCTCAGAGAGACCTCCAGCTTAGCTTTTGAGGTGCAGTGTGGTAGCAGCAAGACTTGCTGCAGCAGCTCTGAGAACATGCTCAGATCTTATTTATTCAGCTGAATTAAGCATTTCCCTAGTTGCTTGTGATGCATTTTCACATCCCTCATGCTTTAGGGTTCATGATGAAATAAACCCCACATTTCACACACAGAACATAAACACAGAACCAATTTCAGGAGGTCATGAGTGCAGGATAATACACACAGAGCACATGGAAATAGAGCAGAAGGGAGTTTACCTGGCAGGGCAGTCCTCTGTGTTGCATGACTGGTAAATAATTGCTGGCTTTTGCAGCTCTCTGCATTGTGACTCATTTACTTCCTGTTTCTCTGCATTCACGCACTGCAGGCTCCTGGAGCGGGTTCCTGAATGCCCACAGGTAGCAGAGCAAGGACTCCACTCAGCGTATTCCCACGTGTAATCTAAGAAATGCAATTGGAAGCAGTGTAAGAGAGGCACCGTACGTTGCAACTGTGTCGCATTTTTACTGATTTGGCAGCACACTCTGTAGGCTGAAGAGATACCACATCCTCTGTAGAAAGGCAAATGTTTCAGCATTGTGCAAAGGGACCACGAGCCAAAGTAGAATTTAGTTCTACTCAGTTTCCCCTCAAGTTCATCCCTCACCTATGAGCATGAAGCTCTCTAGAAGGCAAATGAGATCAGCACAGGAAGGGCAGAACCTGGCTCACAGTAGGAACTGATGAGTTCCTTTTAAAACTTTCATAACATTTTTATACAATGAGCATTAAAAAGAGGAAACTGTAAATCAGGCTCTCTAGGTTTCCTGCTGTTCTGCAGTACATTTGTTCTGAAGAAAACTCATCTTACTCCAGACACCTCACATAATTTCAGGATTTAAGAAAATCCTGTACTAAACTATAGAGAAGTATTTAATGCAAAAATAATTTGCCACTGAGGCATCTGGCAAGATGAAAAAGGAATTTGTTTTAAAGAGCGTTTTATATTAAAAACCGATCACCTCTAACAATTACTACCTTTATATTTAGTCAGAATTCCACACTTACCCCTTCCTCCACAATTTTTTTTTGACACTTGGTAAAAGATGAAGTACTATGCAATGTTGACAGATTTTTATGTGATCACAGAAGGAGTCAGGTTTTTCTATAATAACCAAGAATAATTGATAGCTACCAGCTGTGTCCACAGGCTCACTCTTCCAGCACATAATTAATTCTTTAAGTTATTGTTTTTCAATGTTTCCTTATTACTTCTGGATTTCTTAAAATAATACAAAAGGGCCTTTTTCAAAGTAGAAATAGTTAAATTTACTGACTGCAGCTATGATGGAGAGACTGTATTGTTTGTTTAACTAGGATGATACTGCTCAGAAGTGCCCTCAAAATGCCTACTGTGCAAAAACCACCAAGGGAGGTTTCGCAGCCTCACGAATGCATGGGTATGGCAGCGATGAAACATCTACGTAAGTGTCAATCAGAGTTAAAGCTCAGAAATAGAAAATGGAATCACCCCAAAATACTGACCGACCTGACAGGAAAGTCCAGCTAGACCTGTTCAGAAATTCTAACTGCAATCAGATCTAGATTAGGATCAAGGGCTGGACCTGTTTTTTATAAATTGCATTAGGATATTTTCTGACTCAGTTCATTTTGATTTACTTTTGATTTTTAAAAGAAATGTTTTGATCATAGATACATCTCAGTAAAATTACTTTTCAAATGTAACTTCCTCCCAGGAATCCCAGGCACACCAGATCCATCCGCACCCATGAACAGTCACCAAGAACACCCTCACACACAGCATAGGGGATCTGATCCTACTGCCTCAGTCCCTTGCACATAAGCCAAATCAAATTCATAGGTTAAGAGATAAAACACCTAGAAGAGCTTACAGTTTCAGCAGAGACTGGTTTTAAAATCTGATTTGCATTCCCTGGGAATTGACTGGTTAGAATTTTTTTTTAATGTCAAATTGAGTTTGGTGCTTTGTTGCCAGATTCTTAGGAGGATCCAAGTCCCTAACTATAACTGGGCTTTAAAAAAGAGAATGTAATTAATTTTTAAACACTTAAAACATTTACAGCTTTATAAAATGCTTGCAGATATAACTGATCGTCCTGCTGGTGCACATGCAAGGTTCTTTTCAAATTCATCTATAATCCTCAGTTGGACATTTCATCACCTACTGATAGGGATGTAGTTTTGTGCAAGTGCATTACACTGGAGAACATTACAAGATGTTCTTGAAAACTTCACATGGAAATCAATGAGTGTGCTGTGGCAGACTGATGTGATTACAGGTGACTGCAGTAAGATCACCACCATATTAATTGTAATGATGCTGGAATATGACAATTACATGGAAATTATTTTGCTTATAATGAAGATATTTCCAAAGATGACCTCAAAGTCACTTTTGTTTCTGTTTGTTGGGCTATCATGGCAGCAGTTTGTTGAAGGGGAACTTGATACAACTTGTCTGATTTAAAACGGTTTAAGCAGAAAAACACATCCTGTCAGCTTCTCAGATACACAGGTAAGAAACCAGAACTCCCACATGATATTTGGATACACATTAATTCCATATCCAGCTCCGAGTATGGACATTGTGTATTGACTTAAATACGACTATTCCCATATGTGAAGTTAAACATACATTTATGAATTACTTTCAATGCTTAAAAGCAGGTTAGTTTTCAGGAAAGTCTTTACAGAGCGAAAGAAGATATTTTAAAATTCAAGAATTTGTCATATAATTTTCAACAAACCTTCCTTCTTGACATTTACCCAAACTGACATTAGTTTTGCACTAGCTGAAGTCCAACATTGGAATTGTCCAGCAAATTGACCAGAGCTGGTGTTCACCTCTAGGATACGACCCCCAACCAGGGTTCGGTATTCCAAGGTCTTAACTTCCTCAATTGGAGTATCTCCAAAAAGCCAGTGGACTGTGTTTCTGTAACTGGGCAGTACCGGACAACCTAAAAATCAACAGCATTTTAGCAGGTTTTTCTAAACACATTGAAATGTTTGCAAACAAGTGTGAGAGCGTGATTCTATGTAAAAAATCATCACCATTCTAAATAAAAACAAGAGGATACATAAATTCAGTGAAGTCCAAGCTATGGCCCAAAATCCTGACTGCTCTGTAAGCTTCCCACACTTCTTCACATCTTCCCTTTTGTAAGCTCTTATAAACTGAACTTCTCTATGGACAAAGTGGAAGAGGGGAACAATTATTTAAATGGAATGAGGATTTCATCCCAGATCCCACAATATGCAAATAGGTCTACAATTAAAGACTTTCTATCTGTTTGGGAAAGGAGTCATGAACACATTAAATGAAACTGCTGCATTTTCACTCCACGGGCACAGGTAGGGATGCAAACAGAGGCATTCATTTAGACAGAGAAAACCCCCAAACATCTCTAGAGCCCAGCTGAATCCCTTCCGTTCTTTCAAGTGAATTTCGAAGAGTAATTACACAGCTTGAGTATCATGGTGAGTCACCTCACAATGTCTTAGGAGAAGACATTTTTAAACATTTTTGGAAAAGTTGAATAAAAAAAAAATTGTGTGGCTTAGTCTAAAGCTTCCTCCCTGATAACTGAGAGTTGAGCTAGAGTTAGGAAATCCAGGTGGTCACCAAACCTGGACTCTTGGGAATTGCACTCACTTTTTCCATTAGGCTTCCTCTATTTTCATAAAATGAATTAGTAAGTGAAAAAGCAGAAAAGACAACACACCTATTCTTAGTGGATCTCCAGGTACCACAGTGACATTTGTACCAACTCCAGATGCCATCAGGACACGCTTTCTTCTGCTTCCCTTCAATAATTGAGTGTTATTCTCTGTAAGTGTTTGTTCTGTAACACATGCGTAAGATTTCTTCTGAGCAAGTTAAAATATGATGCTAAAAAAAAAATTGTATCAAAATATCCTGCATGCTACTTATGAAGCAGAAGGATAATAGCACTTTGGAATTCTTTGGGACCACCTTCATTTATGTAGTTAAATTATCTGTCTAACAAACAGACTTCAGGTATGTGTACAGGGAAACACAGAAATTATTTACGTTTATGCAGGTTTCTAAATTAATCAAATGTATTGAATTTATTAGAAAAACAGGCCTGTAACACTTAGTGTAAAAACAAGATTTACAGGATATATTTCCTGGTTTTATGACAATGTTATTTATTATTTCATTACATACAGTAATTGTAAGAAAAATAATTCCCTCAGTGGAATCAGGCCAACTCCTCGGTTCCATTAGATGGAATTATGACAAAGTGCTACACCAGAAAAAAGAAGAACATCTTTTAAAACCTCATTATGCACAGAGGTACCATAATGAATGCAGAGTCAAATGCCCATCACTATAGCAACTCCTCCTTTTTATCATATGCTGGCAGAATAACTGCCAAAAATGTGGGCAATCTGTCAGTAACGCACAGTTCTTACCACTAAGTCAACATTTCTGCTGTAATGAATGTACATCACATCTATGATTCTCCCTCCAGAAAGGTTTAAATCTTTTGCTGTATTCTAACTTCTGTGGTCATTTTACATTGGCTCAACATTCTTCCTCAGTGTGCAATGTCTGTACAAAGCCTCCTGCCTCTCTGTAAACATCAAGGCAAAGTCTCCACAAAACCACAGTGAGGTCAGTCCTACAGGCAAAGGGCTGGTGCCTTGTCAGCCCTCAGGAACTTTTACTGGAAAGGCTGCACAGGTTTTGTGCTATTGCTGGACTACAGCAAATGCTGTAGCCAAGTCCAAAAACTGATGGGGTGTTGTTTCAGACAACACTGAGACAGTGAAATCTGCAAGTCCTGACAGCAGAAATCCTCCCATTTCACTGCAGTCTTGCACAGCCAAAAACTTGCAGAATTTGGCCCTCTCCTATCCACTCCAGGTTTATTTAAACTAATGCCACGTGACCAGGAATAGAAACAAAATTTAGATTCTTGTGAGCAATCTTCCAGTCATGTCATTATAATAATATTCCTCTCTGGAACATCCGAAGTTCTGATGTACTCCAGGAAAACTGAAACCAGGAAGGAAGCTTCAGCCTACACTCGTCCTCACACAGAGACTTGCATTTTGTTTTTGGAACATCCTCCTTGGCCAACAGACCCAAACAGCTACAACCTGCCCTTCGTGTGTGCCCAAGAAAGGGATCTTTGTAGCAGGATTGGCCATAGGGAGCTGTGCTGCACTTTGTGCAGCAAAATGGTGAGAAAGCTCATCTCTGGAGCCAAATTATCCATTTACTGCAGTGATTTGCAAGGCATGGTTGTATCATACAGTATTACATTATTGATCTACTTACAAAAGAGGCATTTACATGGAGGTTTTTTTCTTTACATTTTCTATTCGGGGAGTTAGCAGTTCATAATCAGAAGTTTTTCTTTTCCATGTCCCTACATTTTATTGGCCTCTATAATTAAAAAAATCCAAACACAGCAAACAAAACCAAAAAAAAAACCAACCCAAACCCAGCCTTTGCTTTCATTTTCCTGCATTTCCCTGCAGATTTTCTGAATACTCAAGCCTGCCCTGTTTCTCTAGATAAAAGCACTGGGAACAAGGTAACATGACAGTGGATTTAGTTCCTAATGTGTCAGCTGGTTTAAGGGCTGATATTTGTTGCCTGGAAGAAGCAAGAAGATGGAACAACCTTGAAGTCACAAGTCAAACAAACCATCTGTATGTAGATCCACATTACAGGAAACACAAAATAGAGAAGAGATCCCAGGGAGACAGACACAATCAAAAATTCCAAATTCCTAATAAAGTGTTAAATATCCCCCCAACTATTTTATTGTTAAACTTTGATTATAAAGTGGCTCACTGTTGTTATCAGTCAGGAATTCTCATGTAGCACTTACCAGTTATGTGGAGAACAGATGCAGCCTCAGCTTTTCCTACAGCATTAGCTGCTCTGCAAGTGTATGTTCCTGCATCTCCATAGGAAACATTCCTCAGAAATAAGGAGCCATTCAAAACCAAGAAAGAATTGGTTTGAAAAATGTCCTTCTTCTTCAACCATGTTACATTTGGTTTGGGAATACCTTTAAAATGCAAATAATTAAAACATTTCTTGTGAGAGATAAGCCACAGGGTTTACATTGCTCACTGCTACCGTAACATCCAAGAATCCCAAGTTCCTTTGTTGTTTCACAGAGACGGAAAACCAAAGTAACAGCATTGCAGTAAAACAAGCAGGTTTTACACTCACAGGAAAACTTCTCAGCTGTGAGCCCTGTTAATAATACAGCATCCCACTAAGATTAAAGATTAAAGGTTAAGTACTGTAAGCTAAGCTCAAAGACAGCTTTACAAACTGCTACCAGTCCCACAAAAGCAATGAACTCTCGTTGTCTTGAGGCTGAAAGATGCGAGACCATTAAACCCGGTCAGGACCAATTGATGTAAAGAGCTGCACAGTACCTTTTCCTTCAACCTGCCTCCCAGAAGGAAGGAAGGAAGGAAGGAAGGAAGGAAAGATAATTTGATCGTTGATCAAAAATGAAGAAAAAAATAACAGGGCAACAATATTTCTCTTGAAGAAATAAAAGTAGATCAGAAAATACAAGTGGCCAAATTACACCAAAACACTTATGACAACTTCTCCGAGTTGCAGATGTCATCTATACAACTTGTAATGACACAGTGTGAAGGGAAAGGAACAGAAAGAGCTATCAATAATGAAAAGAGAGAATCTGTTCTTAAGCAGTCTCAGCTACTATGGTATAGAAAGCAAAGATCCATCATCATTCTTGCTGTAGTGCTTGAACTCTGAGAGCCTCAGCGCTTGCAGACAACTTGTCATTTTAAATTTTAATCAATAAATTACTTTGAATGCTTATTTCTAATGAGATGACTTTTCCACTGGCACAGTACCAACGGGAGGACTTCTACTGTTTTATTTTCCTCAAACCTTTGCCTTAAGAAAGATATTTTGCAAGTTGGCAAGTCAGACACCTCATTGCTTGTGCTCTCGTTGAGCTGCTGCAGCAGCAATGCTCTTTCCAAGTTCCAAAATCCTGGGGAAATCACTGGGTAAGTTGGGATGTGTGGCACAGTGAGCAACCACAGAGGTGCACAAAGGTGCAGGGATGAGACAAGGCAGAGCAGGTCTTTCACCTGAACCCTTTTTCTCCTAAATAAATTGGTCAGTGCTCACTGAAGACTCCCCAACCAGGTTCTGCTACAGAAGCGGACCCGACTGTGGGACACTTGGAAGCTCCAGCCATACCGAATGTGAATTCAGTCTCCTCTCCTCACAGATCATTGTGCAGTATTACTTTACAGATGATGTCTTCATGATGTGGAATGGCCTTTAGGAACAACTTTAACATTTCAATCACTGGCTTAGCACTTCCAATGCACACCTCAGGTTTTTCCTTTGCTGTAATAGGAACCAGACATATTTTTTGGAAGCTGCTATTTCACTGAAGGAAAAAGCTCCCCCCGCCATTTTGTCTAGAAAAGCAGTGGAGAAAAAACACTCTTCTGCACAATCACAGATTTTATTCTAGACAATTTAGCAGCTGTTCAGGGCTTCTAAACTCATGTAGAATTGTGTTTTACTGAATAAAGCTGCATTAAACAAGATCTGCAGAGTGCACATGGGTCCAAAAACCAGGCTGTTTTTCAAGTTTCCAGAAGAAGCTTTATGCCACTTCAAAAAATCCATTTGGAATGAGGATAAGGTCTTGTTTTAAGGGTCTTTTTTCCATTTTACCCAGATTTCTGGCTAAAGAGTATAATTTTTCAGACATATTTTTCCTTTACGGTGTACTTTCCATGGCCATTCAGGCATATATACTTACTATGCAGATGGGCTGAGGAGGCAGTGTGAGGATGCTGAATTGTTTGACTCTAAGGCCTAGAGGTTTGCAGCCAGACTGCCCTCCCTGGCACCAAAACCCTGCAGGCCAATCAGAGCCAAAAAGAAGCCAGAAGTAGCACAGCTGAGATGGGACTGAACTAAAAATGTTTGAAGTCAAATTCCACAAAATACAAAAGCATTTGGAATGGTTCAAATTTAAACTTTTAACCTCAGCCTCTATCAAACATCAGCCCAATATCACCTTGTGAAGTCCTCCCTCTGCTCTCATGACAGCACTTAGAAATGTAGCTCATTCCCAGGATTTAACTAAAGTGAAATATTTTTCTTCCAAATGGTTTCTATCCTAGAGCTATCCGAGAAAAATTTCCATGTCTCTGTTCTTCTACCTGTGTTTCATTCAGAGACATGGAGAGTCTTTCAAAATGTGGACTGGAGTACAGTGTGCACAAGACATTTGCAGAATAGCTTTGCCACCCATTTTAAGTTCAAAATTGGGTATCTGTCACACACCTTAAACTCAAGTTCTAGCAACTGATTCCTCTTTCTTTCTCCAAAGAGCTGTATACTTTTCTCTTTAGGGGAAACAAGCGAGTAATACCACACACACAAGTAAATCAGATCATTACTCAAGTGAATAATGTGAGCAAGCAAATATAAATTGTAGGTCTGAGGAGAAGTGCAGACAGAGCCCTGCACGACAGGCCAGCAGCCAGTCCAGCTCTCATGCACAAGGAATCCACCCAGGCCATCTTAGGGGTGCTGGCACTTAGAGATAGAGAGGGTGTGGTGGGGGAGACAATCATGGAAAAGAATCACGGGATACACCATGCTAAAAACAACACCAATGGGATCTCACACTGTTGCTTTCAAGCAGAGCTTATGTCACACAGATACCCTCATGGTGTATCCATAAAGGTGAGCTGTTTGAGCTGAAAATAGTGCTAGGAATAATCACAACACTCCTGCAGTGTATTTTACCCCAAACTATAAAGAAGGAAGATTTTTATTTAGACATTGATAATTGTTATGTAAACAGTGTGCTGAGCCCCTCTGAGCTGGCCTCTTCACCATCATTCTGAGGACCCTTCAACATTTTGCATTTCATGGTTCCATTTCTTTCTCCAACCTTTTTATTACATGGAGACAAATTCACTATCTGAGAGTGATCCTGCGAGATATTGGACTATTTGCTTAAGAACAACTGCTATTTGTAATCAAGCTCCTTCTGTGACCTTTTCATTGGCTTTTGGTTAGTTTGTCATTAAGAGCATTAAGGCAAATCCTCAGCTTGAGTCCTGAGCTGAGGAAAAAAAGAAGATTCCTTTCAAAGAAGAGTTCAGGGACCTATTACAGACTGGAGTAGAGTATGAAGGGAGGAGAGGGGAGAACGACTCTGCACACTCTGCAGCCAGGACACAGCTCTATGCTAGAAACCAGGTGCCTCTAACCCTGCATTTCAGGGGAACCCAAAACTTGAGGGCAAAAATGTGATCTAAAGCTTTCAGAGTTGTGCATCCAGAGAGATACAGTAGAGAAAGCAGTCAGAAAAAAGGCTGACTCTATGATGCTATCACATCTCCTAAAAGACACCCTAGAAATGGATTAAAGAAATAAAGCTGGAGAAAAAGACATCCCTATAGTCCAGCTCCTTTACATTCTTGGGCAAAGTAGCACATGCATTACAAGTTCTTCTGGACAGCTTCAGCTTATCTCTGTGTCCCTATGTTCAGTGAAAAATCCTTTTTTTGCTCTGTCTCGTGAGAGAAAGAGTTCTTGTTTATATTTTCATTTCTGGAATTCCTATCAGGAGAAACTCTTACTCTGGCAGGACACTAAAAACACCCTAATTTTAGCTGTGCATTTACCTTTTTGCTTAACAGTGCTTTGTAAAAAACTCCATCTCATAACCCATCACAACCCCAGCTTGCAGTCACCATTAGCACACTTGAGGTGAAAAAGGTTCCATTGTGCAGTTTTTCAGAGGCTGTCCTTTAGATATTAAGACTCCATATTTACTGTTCCTCAGGTAAGATTTTCCTTCCCTACTGGTATGCAGCCCTGCACACTGAGCTGAATCTCATCTATGAGCTCTTGGGACAAAGCAGGTAAAGTACACAATTCCCACATTCCTCTTGTCACAAGGCTCTTACAGTAGCACTGTACAAAGCACCAATTTTCCTACACAGAAACTACAGGACAGAGTTCAAGGATACCATTGAAAGACAAAAAAAAAGTTTTCTTTTTTTTTTTAGGCAAGTAGTTAAGGCCTAAAACCTCTATTTTGCCCTTTAGAACTCATGTAAATAAAACCCTAGGACGCTTCAGTACTGTTTTCTTATCCAAATAGAAACTAAACTAAGCAAAAGTAAGCCTAAAGCAAGTTGTTGCTTTTTTTTTTTTTTTTTGTCTTAAAGGAGTTGAAATTACTCTTAAGCTTTGGGACATATTTGTAGGACTTCATGGAGGATTTTGTCCTGTGCACAAGCTTGAATTTTACTGCAAATGCTTGACTTTCACTTACATAAAGGTTGATTTACACAGGGACTTGAAACGAACAAAAATAACTTTCATGCTGCCTTCAAGAGCCTTTTCCATTACAGAATTGTAGCAAGAAGACTTTCAAGCTGAACAATTCCTGGTTTGATCCCCAAACAGCACGAAAAGGGGAAGAGGGAAGAGATGGCCTCTAGCCACCTTTGTTTCCTTCCTCCATGCAGAGGCAGCTGAGGATGAGCCCAAAGGTACCAACTCCCCAAACTGCAAAGGTTCAGAATCCCCGAGTGCAGTAAAGATCCCAGTGATTCAAATGGGAGATCTGTCACTGGATCCAGACAGTACCAGAATCAAACAATCCTATCATACAGCTGCAAGTCAGGAAAGCACTTAGGCATAAGGCTAAATCCATCCCTATCAGGGAATGCAATTAAACACATACTTAAAATTCAGGATGCCTGTAATTGTCCTTCACGAACAAAGATGCATTCCTGAACTCAGGCCTTCTCAGTCTTAGAAAAACCTTAAAAATGCAAATCTTAGTCTTGCAACGGATCTAAATCCTCTTAAAAATGTCTACTATAGACCTAAGTGGCTATAAAACTTTAAAATTAGTTTAATCTATTTTTCTGACCTCAAAAACAGGTTATTTTCCACTAGCGCTGGAGCAGCTCTACGATACTCAATGTTCCATGAAAAAAGTCATTTTCCACAATGAGTGGCCCTGGGACAGCAAATGTTATGGAAAAAACCTCCAGCTCCGGATGGGACTGCAAAACACGTGTTTAAAAAAAGAGAAAAAAAGGAATCTGCGCTATGGGGTACCCTTAATATATTCAGTGTTCAAAAACAAATTTCCTCCAACCTTGAAAGCCCTGTGAAATATTACACACCATAAAAATCTTGGCCTACTAACTACTTGCTCTAAAACATTGGATATGTCTTCAGAAATTTTCCCCCCAGCTATGTAGAATCTCATAAAGTATTCTGTATTTCCCATTCAAGAGCAAGGCAGAACTGTGCTGGCACAAAGCACATTTTGCTGCACTTCACTATAAGTTTACCTTGCTTCAGAGGCTAAATTTGTATGTCAATTTTCAGAGGAAACAATTCTGAGTCAACTATCTATATACAAAGAATGTCATCTGATTGTTATTTACCCTACACTCACTAACACTTCCAGTGCTCTGAGCATAACTTACAAAGAAACTGCTTCCACTGATACACCTTTGTATTTTCTCCAGCAGAATTCTCAAACTGCCTTTTATATTCATCTGAATTATGCTTGAGCAATCAATTTCTAGTGAACCCTAAACAGACTAAACCCTGCTGCTACTGAAATCACCTGTATGAATCTTGCCAAACTTCACCAGGAATAACAGTCTTGGACAGAGCACCAGCGTGAGACATTTTGGCACTTGGTGTGATCCCCCAACCTGCCCTCTGATACTATCCCTTCTCTCACAACCTTCCAAAGCTTTCTCTCTCCTACTTCCTACCAGCCATGCAGCAGCCCCTCTTCCCAGGTGGTAGCAGCATCTGGCAGGATTTAGATATTCTTACCAACATCTGGTGACCTCCTTAGAGGGGTTGCTGAAGCAAGACCCCTTCCCATCCCACTCTCACTACAGCTCTGTCGGGTTCTGTTTAGTTCTCTGGCTGTCAAAGAGAACTTAATCTTTTTTCCAGCTGCACAAGTTTAAGGCTAATATTTTTCAAAATCAGGCATTTAAAATACAGCAGCTACATTCAGGCAACTAATGACTGCTAGACTGAGTTCTGCAGTGGGCCCCCAACAAAGGCTTGGTTGGTGTGCATTAGGGCAATTCCACCACTCAGCACTGTTAGCACAGACTGCTTTGCCCAACTGGTGTAATTATACTTTCACTTTACTGAATAACTCTGCTGTATCACCAAGGACCCGGACATTTATCATCATGAAGTAGATACATACACATGGACTTCAAAAATATGATTTTATCAGAAATTAAAGAACTATACAGAAATTGCTAGCCTTAGACCTGAACTCAGCACTTTGTATCCAACTATGGGCACCTAGGGATGTGCAGGCAGAGTACAAAAATCATGGCACTTATTGAATAACCCTTCCTCAACATACCTTCCTACCTTCCAGGACCAGAAGCAGCCCTTAGATCATGCCTGTTTCCTCTGATATTGCTCTTCTTTCTCCCTGTTCTAGCTCTACTATATTGGTTTTGGGATGAGATTAGCAAGTTGCAAACAAGATTCACCACAGCTTTAAGGAATGGCCAATTTATATTTTCTATTCTTTTTCCATTCCTCTGCCATTCACCCATTCAAGCAGGTGCTAACCAGTGAGGTAACCCCTTCCTCTACATTATTAGAAATTGTAAAACTTTGCTTAGGGAACTTCTTGACAGCTTTTTGCAAACTGAAGTAGGAGTATTTGAAATTTTACCTTCCTCTAACACAATCCATCTTAACCCCTCCTGAATTAGGAATTTAAAGGAAATGTCTTCTCAAATTAGCAAAGCTGTGAGAGAAAAAAACCCAACAAGGCTGTAAACATTACAGTGTATGGTTTTTCCCACCCCGCCCTAAACACTGTAGGCTCTATCTAGATCAGAAAGTAGCGAAGGGCCTCAGGAACATGTTTTTTAAAGAGACATAGGTACCGAGGTCCCAAAACACACCTGAGGTTTGCTTTGGACTACCTGGTCAATCTTGCCTGGACCCTTGGACATAGTGCCCGTTTGTACTGACAAAGTAATAGCTATAGTCCCCTGGCACACCTTCCAGTTCAGTTCTATCCAAAGGGATTCAGTTTTCAGATTCGCAGACTGTTACAAGGCGTAAAGGACAATTAAGTTTTTGAAGAATATCTTTCAGTCCTTCCTGCTTAAGCCTGATCCAAACAAAAATTCTAACATAGATGCACTTACTGTAAAAAGCATAAGAGCGAAAGACTTTCGTTCTAGTATACTAATTATAAATAGTGTCATTCCTTCCTCATAAAATAAATCTGTACTTACTCCTTTAAACTTTTGAAATCTATCATCAATATGCTTTAGAACACACACAAAAACCTAAAAGACATGAAGAGCCAAAATTCTATGTATTAAACTTCCATATTTCTTCACTGATGTCTTCTGCGGGGTTAAGCATAGAAGACAAAGAAAAGCATCAAAGTTACATTTGGAATAGTGTGGGTAAATGAAGCAACAGATGGAAAACCAAAATCTTGATTTTTCTGGACCTTTTTCAAGTTCCAACACTGACAGCAAGTACTTGGTCCACCTTTGTGAAACTTCTGTGCAAAAAGATACAACAGGCTTTGCGTATTTCTCACCATTTTTTATCAGTATGTTATTATTAGAGAGCCAAAATGTATTTATAGGAATGCAGAATTTGGATGAAGATGCAGATTCTACTTTTCAAGGCCCGTGTGCCAAGATCTTTCAGAGCTGCAAAGTGAAGTGTAAACAACCTCAGCTCAGCGTGTCACTTCCACGCTCTCACCAGCAAGGGGCAGACAATGCACATTTTATTCGTGTTTCCACTTTTTCCCCCTATTTTCCTTCAACTTAGAACTTTCAAAGGTTTTACAATAAATGGAGTCTGACAGTTTTAGTTTATTTTAGCAATAATCACAAGACGATCTCTTCTGCAAATACAATAAATGTTATCCAAGACCAATTTGGAGCAATCAGTATTGATATTTATACCATGTGTGTTGATTGAAAAGCTCTTGGCTGTAAGAATGGAATATGAATCTATCCAGAAGGGTATGAATATCTTCTAACGTATGCTCGTGTGGGAGCTATAAAAGTGAGTTTATTATAATTAGTGGAAAAAGAGTCTTGTTATAAATTAAAAAGAGAAAAGAATGCGATACCATCAGCTTCAGCAGTTCAGCTAACTTTTCTTAATCTGTTCTTTGATGTTCTTCTGTTTATTAGGATACACTGCTCTTCAGCAATTAAAAGGGTTTTTTTCAATCTTAATATGATTTTTGGAGTGTGCGAGAAAGGCTTTCAAAAGGACAAAAAACCAAAGTCAGTAACAATGAAAAAGAAAAAAAACTTGTACCCAACCGGCCATTGCAGCACAGAACATTACACTTTATATCTTCAATAGGTAGATTTCTTCATAGAGGAAATTATGGATTCAACAACTCTAAAAAAGTACTTCAGGTTATTCATCCTACAGAAAAAAAACCCCTCAGAAGGCACTGCAGCCAAGAATTTAAAAGCAATTAAAGAATTCTGCTACTGATATGGTATTAATACTCTTCATGTACACACACACTTTATTCATTAGAAGATTCTTCTTGTGGGGAACTGTTTTGTGGGCTAGCAGGAGCCCAAAAGACCGGAAGTATCTGCTTGACACCAGTGAGAAATCTGCATGAGTAATGTCTGTGTAGAAGGATCCTGAATAAGCTCGTGGCAGAACATGGAGAACACAAAGACTTATCCAGTGATGCTTCACTCAGTGGAACTCACAGGGAAAACACATCCTCCACTGAGCCATCAGGAGGAAGGGTAGCGAGGAAGAGGTGCTCCAGATCCAGCCAAGTTCTCCCTGACCCTACAGGAAGGGCTCTCTCTGACTTTTACAGGTCCCTCTGAGATCCTCAGCTGGCAGACAGTCACGCTGGATCACTGTCCAACAGCACTCTGACTTTAGATATTCCTCGCAAGGATTTGCAGTGGGCTATTACTCCGTGAATGCAAGAGATCAGTCCTGTAAACCAACATGTCAGGCAATGACAAAAGAACTCTTGCAGACTCACACAGCCTGTTTGTAGGAACCAGATTGGTCTGTAGGAACTTTTGGAGTGCATAGAAATATTAGTATTTTGTTCTGATTCAAACTCATTTGTCTGATTATTCATATGATGTTTTATCAGCATTCATAACAAAGTTCTCATCCTCCCACACTGAAAATGGACACATTTTTGGATCCCACCTATCAGACAAACGTATCAACATAAGGTGCTATTAAATTCAATCTTCTGTAGTCAGTGGTTTATTACTTTCCATTAAGGAAAGGAGAACAGGAAAACCCTGCTTACATCATTGCAAAAGTTTTTCTGCTTCTAGGCTCAGTGACATTTTAAGACATGCAAGCTCTATTTTATTCACAAACAGTAATACTTACTTCCTTGGCAATGACAGGAAATAAAGCAATTAGATAAATCATTTTCTAAGTCAACACTGGTGTCTCAGCATAACTAAAGTTTGGCTCACCAATATATACAATTCTAAAGCATTTGGAAATTTACAGTCCCATGTGAAAATATTAATTTATATTTAAATTGCTAACTGCTTACCCATCCTAACAATATTAATATTAACAGTGTGACATGAACTCTCTGCTGAATTTGAGATGTAGGTCAGTTATACGTGTAGTTGCCAAACTATAGCTGGAAAATATTACTTCATCAAAGAATTAGCCTTGGTACAACGGTGAATAGCAGCGCCACATGTCCTAATAGATGTCAGCCTGGCGCCACCATTGTATGCAGAGCTATTTGCATACATATATTTCTATCACTACCCTGGTTCAGTATCAACACCCCCTGATATGCACTTCCCAGCACACCAATGTGAGCAGCACATTGGCTGCTCTGAGGTCACCCTTTGCACTCACTCGCAACATTCGTGGTTATTTGCTCTTTCACACATCATCTTCACAAAAGGCTGAGCTCAGCTTATTAAATATCTGGCAGAATATTGCTGCTGCGAGTTAAATTTTACACTTTAAACTTAACAGATAGCAATGGTAAGATTAAAGAGAAAATATCTACCTTTCCAACAAAGGGCTAGAAAATAAGGGAAGCAGTGAACTGCTTAATGCATGTAACTTCTGATTAACATTAATGCTCTTCCACAGATGTTGAGCTAGAAAATATCTGTATGCTCTCACAGCTCGGCACTTTTCTTTGTTTCCCCACTGCAGCTGCAGACTGATGGATCTAAAAGGTAAGTTTACTTCACCGTCAGGTTTTAAGTTCTATTAAGCCATGGCTGGAGATTTCATTTTCAGTTTTAACAATAGTCTAGACAGATGTGCATCTCCAACAGGGGTAAGGAAAGTTCTCTGATGAGCAAGTCAGCTGGCCATGCTCGCTATTGCAGCAAGATAGCCCTGCAGCCTGGTGGGCTTTAGGCTCTGTAGTGGAGCCCTAGACCACTTCATGGAAAGAAAGCCCATTGAAAGGAAACTCTGAACATATACATAATGTGTACGTGAACTGAAGTGACAGGCAGAAAAGAAATAGGTGTGGGTGACGTGCCTAATAAAAAAAGATTAATGATCAATTATTTTCTGCCTTCACAGGTAATTTATTTCAAGATATAAGGTAAACTTCTGATTCTAGCATTACAAGGAACATCAGTGCAGTTCTTACCTTTCACTGGACATTCAATCATAATATTTGCTCCAATTCGTGCCATGATTGTACCTCCAACAACTGCTGAGAAACTGCTGGCTTCCAGATTTGTCATATTTAGCATAGAGGAAAAGATGACAGGCATCTCTTTGAAATGAAAGGGATAATAAGTTTTAAAAGCTTTATTTAACTTTTAAACACAGATCCTGTATTTAAATCCATCATGTTTGGAACAGAATTCAGTTTGCAAAGCAGCAGCCAGAAAATACAGGTGGGATAGATACAGGCAGACTGAGTTCACACCTGCTGTGCTTTTAGAGCAACAAGACCATCTGACTGCTGCCTATTAAATCAGGTTGAGTTTCATGGATTGTCAATAAAAGAAACTATTTCACATTGCAGAGGGGATGGGTGTTTACCTGCATATATTTATACACACATTTATGTGCGTATATATGTGTATGTGTGTAAGAGCCCGATTCTGTGGATGTCACAGTTTTACCTGCATGCAGCAGCAGTGATGTTTCTGTGTCAAAACCAGAGTCGTTAACAACCAGGCATCCATAGGTACCAAGTTCCTTTTGAGTAGGATTCCGAATCTGCACTTTTCCGGTGGTGTCCAGGATCACCCTGCAGAATAATCAAGGAAACACAAGGGTTACTACCCTGGGACAAACCCAGCTTAATCTTCTTGCAAGACTTACAGCTAGAGCAGCAAAACTCCTTTTTAGGAGTTTGCTGTTCCAGAGCAGTACATGCAGTCATGCAGTACATGCAGTCACAGCTCTGCCTCCTCCCTGGTGACTGAAGGGGAGCACTCAGGGATACATACATGGAAGATTGTTCAGATCTCCTTCTCCTACAGAGCTGTGTCCCGGCTGCAGCCTTTTGAAGGACACTGTGCTTGCTACCACAAACCAGGATCCCCTGGGAACAACAGAGGGTTGTGGTGGATTTGCATTTCTTAG